>JAGDQP010010691.1:0-26993 GCA_022664845.1 Lepisma saccharinum
CATGGGGCGCGCCAATTCAAGAACTTATAAAGTGACTGTATATGAGAGCGCACGCCATGCTTTTCTTTTTAGTCATGCATAAAAAATATTTTCACTTTTTAATACATATTGTTTTTAAAAAAGTATGTCTTAAAAAGTATTTTTTATTATTTATTTTTTTTACTCACATCGCTTTGAGTAAAAAGAAAATCTGAAGTAACTACTGAAAGGTTATTTCTAAAGCATCACAAATCATAGAGATGTCTGCTAGGTTTACTGTAATCAAAATAATCTTGTCCGTACAAGGAAAACATACGACACTAGGAATTTTGAAAGGAGTGGAAATTTAATTCCAAGCAAAAATTTATCTTTTATACCGCAATTTATCCTTATATAGATATATGTGGCAAGGCTACTGAATTTATATACTCTTATTCCTTGTTATATCAAAAAATTCCCATCCAGACAGACATAATAAATTATTTAAGGATAAAAAATTCACTATCCAACTCAAATAACAGGCCGTAGCTCTGAAAGTACTGTAGCTATTGAAACCAAGTCTGTCTCGTATTATACGCAATATAGCGTGGATTATAACAGTATTTTGTTTTATCAAAAAATTCCTATCCAAAAGGCCACAATAAATTATTTCTCACCATCTCTTAAGAAATTTCCTATGCGCTATCCGCCTGTGACGTAAAGGAGGCGTGGTTTCCGAAGGGACACAAGCGCACTCCGAAGTTCAGATGAACAGCTCCTGGGCCATTGTATGTTTTAAGGTAAGCCTGATAGGTCGTGAAGTTGGGGCTTGTTGTTGATACGATGTCACAAAGTGTTTCGTTGATCTGTTAAAATGAGTTTGGAAGTCGATTAGTGGTAGGTCTTTGGTCTTATGGTTTTAATTAATGACCTGGAAACATTTTTTTTTCTCTTGATCAATTAAATGCTTAGTGACATTTTTTTGTAGAGAGTATGCTCCCTTTA
The DNA here is from genome assembly GCA_022664845.1 of Lepisma saccharinum. Taxonomy (NCBI): domain Eukaryota; kingdom Metazoa; phylum Arthropoda; class Insecta; order Zygentoma; family Lepismatidae; genus Lepisma; species Lepisma saccharinum. Next base: position 964 of record JAGDQP010010691.1, read on the forward strand.
GTAGTATGTTTGTGTATTGTAATATAGTAAGGTATTATCCATGGTAGTGTTTCCAGTAGCCCTCCCTTTTAGTTGTTTCCTTTTTTGTATTCGAAATTCACTGGAATACTACGAGTGTTGCTGCGTTGCAAATATCGTGTTATGGGAGCCGTGTGAACCATGTGGCTTCGCGTGATACGTTGGTGGCCATTTTGACGATCTTTTTGAATTTGTTGTTGTCTATATTGCTAATTGACATATTTATTCGATGTCATTTTGTTAATGAATTAAATAGCAATATTTGTTATATGGCCTTGTTTTTTTTTTGCGAAAGTAGTGAGCAGAACCACCACTAACCCCAATAAATATTATTATATCAATGCGGTCGGCTTATGTCGCCGCAATATATATATATATATATATATATATCACAGCCATATTCAATCCACTAGTGGATGAGGCCTCTCCCCGAAGGGAGGAGTTGGTCTACTGCTCCCACGCTGACCAGACGGGTTGGGAGAGGAGAGCCGAAGCTCTCACTGTGGTCGCTACTGTATTTTATTCACAGCAGCTCCCTAATTGTCCTCACGATGCTGGGTCCCAACCCGTCTAGACAACGTGGGAGCAGTAGACCAATTCCTCCCTCCTGGGAGAGTCCTCATCCAGTAGTGGATTGAATATGGCTGTGAATTATATATATAAGGGAGAGAAATCTGCGCTTTCAGAGCAGATGTCGTTAAGTGAGCATTGTAACAATTTGAAGTGGTGGAAACATCCAAATTTGTTTATGTAAGGTTGGGGGCCCGAATATGGCTCACCTTAACTTTGTTGATTTTTTCACTAAAAAAGACTATTTATTCGTGCGAATCGGCTGAAGTATCAAGTAGGGAGACTATTTGGACAAATTAAAAAATAAATCTGCTTTCTAGAAATGAAGTATAAAAATGTAATAAATTGAAAACTAAAATGTTGCCAGTGGTCCATATTGGGCACATTGTATTCCCAATATGGGTCGCTATAGAAAACAGGAGCCTATGGCAAAACTGATGTGTAATCTTTCTGTATTACTCATATATGCTACATAATGAGATATATACATTACAAGCATGCATAATTTATGTGACATTGCAAAACCAAGAATATTGGATGAAAACAAAATAACCAAAATTTGTGAAAAACAAGTGAATATACAAGAAGACAAAATACGAATACACAAGGAAAAGTGTAACGCAAACGAAGAAGTTTAGAACGTCGCGTCTCACATGAGGGACAAAGAAATGGTCCGTAATCTTTAACGGTAATTCCAACACACTCTTCATGAACGTATTTGCGCTACGACACGCAATAATGCATGTCTGCAATACTGTCTTGGAACAACTCATTGTCGGTTCTTCAGGACTATTAGAAGCAGTTGCTGAAATTCTGATCATTTTAAACGTGATGACACGCGCTTTGTTTTGGTTTTAATCTTATTATTCGTTGTATTGGAATTGATACCGTCCTTATTACCTGGAATTATCTTCATTTAAATTACTATATTATGATGATGAGTGTTCAGTACAAACATTTCAAATACCAAATTCTTTCATTTTAAACAGTTACGCATTTTGTCCAATATGACGCTGGACCACATTGCGCACTATTGAGTATTGACCTATTTACTTTTTCTGGCGCCTGATAATTACACAATGTAATACATTGCGTCACACACATTTTATGTTCACGTATGCTCACATAGCTACGTTATCCATGCATTGTACTGATTAGGTTTTCAACAAAAGATACTGAAACGAAACATTACTTACTATGCTCAAATAACAGCAATAAAATGTTTGCTCAATATTCCACTTCAACTGAAGCTGCTGCCGCTCACGCCAATCGCAAACAAATGAGTCGAGCAAAAATGTTTTCTCTTGTCATGAGAATATAATTTATGGTGACATATAGTATCACCAACGGATAGCTGCAGAGATATGAGGGGTAGGGAGCATATTGGGGACACGGGCTTTAAGAGGTACACTTACCTTATTTTAGTCACATAGAAAATGTAGACATGAAGTTTCACTATTATTGTCATATATCTTAATTATAATGTACAATAGATCTTCCCTAAAATAAGTGCGTATCTTACTCTGATGTATTGCGTAAGATGCCTACTTTGATATGTAAGTTTAAAGGCCAATATATCCAATGTTTCTCCCACAAGATTTTATTCGGGGGGCTCGTGGGGTGACCCACCCATGAAAATTATAAACAAATAATATCTGTAATATAAAATAACAATGACTCTAATGTTACTTTAACAATATATTGTACTTCCTTAGTTAACCTCAAAATAACATCCTAGTGGTAGAGCGTTGGCGTAGAATTCGGGAGGTCGTGGGTACCATAGTCGATACTCGATACCAGCGGCCGACCATCCTGACTGAGGTTTTTGCAGGGTTTTTTTCAGTCACACTAGGTTAATTTTCGGTTGGACCTTTAACATAGGCCCTGGCCGACACCTTTTCGAATCTTTACTCCTCCCCTATCCCGGCCTGAGCCACAAATAAAATTAAAACTCAAAGTAACAAGAACCATATTTATAGAATATATGAACTATTGTATACGTATTTCAGTGTTAACTGTTAACACTATGTTAACAAATGTTAACACTAATTCTTTCAGCTGAGCGGTTGGAGACCATTCGCGGGGAGGGGAAAATCCCCCCCCCCCCCATCCCCGAAAGCATGCATCAAAGGAACAGTGAATACATTCGTTGTGTATAAAATTACTTTGTTGTACTTCCGTCAGTATGAGCATCAAGGTTCAATATATGTGATAAGGAAAATGAAAAGGTACCACTTGTCGGAAAGCAACATTTTACATGAGAGCCGAAAAATATGATCAATAATTCAGTACTTTTGAGTTTAATCTTATGGTTTTTAATAAAGAACAGTTAAGTAAAGTTTTCATTTCTTAAATATGGAAGATTTGTAAATAGGATGCAGTTTTGTGTTTAGCAAAGTTTAATCTCGTATTTCTCAAAACCCCTCTTTTCCGTAAATTACAATAAAATTTACATACCTCAGTCAAATTTTAAGATATTTTTATAATTTTGGAAGCAAATTGTAAGGAATAATATTGGCAATACAAAACACTTAGTAATTCAGAATTGACAAATGGCCCCTTTTCATTCTTTGCCTCACATATATTTTTGCAAAAATTTGCTCTTTTAATTATTGCACAAGATCTCCCAAAACAAAAAAAAAATTCCGATTATTCGATTATCCGTTATCTTCCCTCAATCCATTATAATTTATGGATTATCTTGTTCGATTATCAGGTTTTCGGATAATGTTCGATTATCTGTTTTTCGGATAATGTTCAATTATCCGTTTTCGGATAATGTTCGATTATCCGTTTTTCGGATAATGTTCGATTATCCGTTTATCCGGATAATGTTCAATTATTCGTTTTTCGGATAATGTTCAATTATCCGTTTTTCGGATAATGTTCGATTATCCGTTAATCCGGATAATGTTCGATTATCCGTTAATCCGGATAATGTTCGATTATCCGTTTTTCGGATAATGTTCAATTATCCGTTTTTCGGATAATGTTCAATTATCCGTTTTTCGGATAATGTTCAATTATCCGTTTATTCGAATAATGTTCAATTATCCGTTATCCGAAAAATTATTCGAATAATCGGATTTCGAATATCCGAACAATGAATTGTTCGATTAATCGGATATCAAATTATCCGGATACTGACAGCCCTAGTTGATCATCTACATGTTAACGATTTTCAGTACACCATTCAACATATATATGTATGTAAAATAAAACTATTGATTTTCCACGCATAAATAAATCAGCGTGTTCACAATTTTCAGTAATATACCATTTACGTGTGTTAAATACTTTACGGTCTGTTGTGGGAAAAACAGTTGAATCTCCAAAGTACGGGAAGTGGTAATTTATAACTATAATAGTACTTTTACATCTGTCAACTTAATTTCTAATCTTTTTTACTTTGTCTCTCCTTCTTTAATTGCACTCACACATAAAAAAAACACTCTTTCTATAAAAATTATTGTTGGTAATGAAGAAGCCATCAGTCACATCACGAAAGTCGTCTCCACCTAAGCAAAGGTTTTCTACCGTTGAGAACGATTACAATTAATTCAAGGTACGTAACTGTGATAAGTTCTTCCTCCGTGACATAATATGACTCTTTTCATACTATTATGTAGTTAATTTACGAATACTGGAGACAGATACTTAAGTAAATAATTTCAATTGTACTGTCTCTTCGCGCAATATGCTTATATACAAAACGTTTATGCTGAGAACAACATTTATATTACAGTTTACGTGATTACCCAATGAATAATTACACCATCACTTCTAAGTTCGCATCAACAGTGCCTGTCCACAAAAAAAAACCACGGAGCTCACGATCCAGACTTGGTTTCATATTTCCTGTCTAATACATACCACTCATAGTAAGCCCTAAATATTAGATTTTGTACCCATAATTGATTACTTTAATGCTACAGCATCAATTACACACACACAAAAAAGAAAGAGGATTAAAATAACAGTGACGTTAAAAATCTTAGTAAGAAGGCATTGAATGAAGTCCACTCTCTCTCTCACACACACACACACACACACACTCACTCTCTCTCTCTCTCTCTCTCTCTCTCTCTCTCACGTAAATTTTAAATGCTTAGAGATCAAGCAGTAGACTCACATGAGAACGCAAAACAATGCCTTTAGAAGAGACTGTGAACTGTAAATCTTAGTATTCAATCAAAATTAATACAATTAATGACCAATGCTTATTTTCTTTCAAATTAATCGATACAAATTTCTCTGCTGAAACTAGATATTCTGAGTACCAGAAGCTTTTCATTTATTTTGCTAACTTCTTTGTCTTTACATGAACGAGAAATAACACGTTTTAACGATAATTCCATCACACGATAGTAGTTCCAGGACCTGCGAGGCCTACAGACAATTAATGCTCCGTTGAAAACTCTCACAACAACAAGATCTCAAATTTCAGAACAATATAATTGTATGAATGCATAAAAGGTTAAGTCACATAGACGTTTAAACTATTAATCTTGTCAATTATTACAATTTCAACGAAATTTAATATTTTTACCTGCAGCATATTGCCAGCTTGGACAACAATTGATGCTTTAGGAGCCGATGGAGTCACGGATACTGGAGGCAGTTCTGCAGGAACAACTTGTAAAACGTTTCCAACCTGAAAATTTAGAATTACAACTTTATTGCTACAACTATTCACAAAGAAACGACTCTTCACTTTCTTTAGACCATCAGCTAGTCAAATTATTTTTTTTATACAAAAACAAGTGCCAACTACAGTACGAAGAGTGTAATACGTTTCCCAACAGCCACTGCTAGTAGCTTGGTTTCAGAAACATCTAAAGTACAGAGCAGAAAAGCAAGAAAATAGAATTATGAATAAGAATAGTAAACATATATATTACATATGATAAAACTAAGCTTCGTTGACTGTATTCTATCTGCATTGAGAAGATCGTCCACTACCGAGCAGTTGGAAGTATCCGTAAATTTATGAAATCCGGTGGAAATAGAAATAACGTTCCTCTTTTCGTTATATGAGTCACTGCTCTAAAATTAATTGATCCTTGTATGAAGCTTCTGATCATATATTCTCTGTGCAAATGATTTGTACGTAACTGTCAATTTTACTTCCCGATATTATATTTTTAATTCGAATAACTACTAACTCACTCTATGGTTTACGGAACTCGCAAGTTCACTGCAGCAGTAACAAACGTTTGCCACTGGATTCTATTATGAGCAAGATCAAGCCAGTTTGTAGCACGAATATCTACCTCTCGAAGATCTCTTCTAATATGATCATCCCAACGACGTCTTCTCTGTCTTCTCAACGGTCATATTTTTTTGTTTTTCCGCGGTCCTACCTACATGGCCTGCCCATCTTAGCCGTCGTGATTTTTATTATTCGTACAATATCGAGGGAATTACGTAGTTTGTAAGTTCTACAATATGCAGTCTCCTCCATTCTCCAGCCATCTTGTCCCGTTTCGGTCAGTATACTTTCTCAAAACTTTATTTTCAAACACACGCAGTTTATGTTCCAACTACTAGGGTCGTACTCCAACTCTAATTTGAATTCGAATAACTACAAATTAGGAAAATATTTTATTGAGTATTTGTTAATGGAATGTTAATAGAATGTTTGAACAAATAGAAGTATTTGTTCAAACAATTAATTCATTGATTGTTTGAACATGAATTAATTTGGGTGAAATCTCTTAAAGTACTGTAATAGGAAAAATACAGTCTGCTTGCTTCTCAGAATGGCTTTCTTTCTGCTTCGATCAACGGTCTTAAAAAGCATTACTGGGGCTTGACAAAAATCATGTAGGAATTTCGCGTTTTGTCGTGTATTGGAAAAAAATGATGGACAAGTCCTGGTAACTGGCAAAGTACAAACTAAAATGCAAAGTGTAAAAGAAGTAGCAGCAATATATAGAGTAAAAATAACAGCAAAATCTTTGAATAAAAGTGAGAACATCCTTCTCTGTTGACGCATCATGGAAAAAGTTGCACCACAACTGATTATTTCAGAACTTCAGACTCCGGAAAGTTCTTTATAATTTAAATTTCGGAACTAATTTTTCAAAATTTTGAGATCAACACATGGTCTACATGATCCTGTCTCCACTGATTTTCATTTGGGAATTTTCAGTACCAATGGTGGATGGTATTTATGCAACTCATATAATAGTATTTTTCTGCTAATGAACTCACTTCAACATATTTCAACCAGGTTAATTTACATAAACTCATGTTATTATGCACGAAGGGCCAATAATTCAAATGAAACTCTAACACACATAACACGTTAAACACGGTGTGCAATACATCGATATCGTTAACTGATGCAACCAATAGGATCAGCACAGAAAGCTCAAATGGTCAATCTCTCTCTTGCGTAAGTAAATACCCATTTGTGAATATCCTTACTTCCATAAATACCCTTTACTTAACATTTTTACACACACTCAACATATTATTTACTTTTTAATACGCTCGAATACAGGGTGAATCTTGGGCTTTCAATAGCCTTAAGTGAGACGTGCTAAACGGAACCTAGAAAATTAGTTGCAAGCAAACACAAAGGAGCATTTTTTATTCACTGTCCGGTGACATCTACATTGGAACAATAATGTCGTCCAAGAATGGAATTACTATTTCACATTCTAATTTCTGACAGAATTATAAAGAAAACTATATTTCTTTATTATGTTTATTTAAAATTTAAAAGTACATATACGAAAACTTAATTCAAATTAAAGAAATTATTAATCTTATAACGCAGTTAAATGATAAGATAAAGATAAAATGAAATTTATGGGCGGTAACAGCAAACGAAGTTAAATGAGGGGGATATTACAGCTCTCTTCAGTAAGAAGCTTATTTCTATTCCGCTGTAGCAGTAGTTTTCAACATGTTTCCTCAATGCTCACCCAATCGTTAGATAAGAGCATTATTTTGTTTTTCATATTTATGATTCATTCACATTCATTCACAAATTTAAGTACTGCTAAAAATGTTCAACGCTTCCGTTGCACCTTCAATCCAGTGTTTGTACGTTTTACTGTCAAGACTTCAGTTGAACATCTGTATATTGCTTTCTCTGTTCTTAATTCCTGTAATCTGTCGAATAAGTTACTTAAGATCAATAATGTTCAACTGTAATTTTAATTCCAAGTCTGCTGGATCCACTGAAGAGAGATATTCAATAGAAAGAGACTTCTTTCGACAAATTAAATTTTCAAAGGAAATGCCTCAACCAGATGGATCCATTTTCATAGCATGTTTTCTTCTAGCAGGTGTGCTTGTGAACATGTTTGATATTGAAACTGTTATTAATTAATGTTTCAATTGAGCATGTAAGCTTCGAATCACACAGCATCTACAGTTTCCGTGTCAAATTGCTATTTGAACAACTGCGTTCAATGCACTTCAATAGGATTTTGAACCTGAGGACACGTTTACTGAAGATGAAAGTGTTAACCACTCAAACAACCAGGGGTCATAATGAGAGCTTTATGTACACGTTGAAAAGTTACACATTTCACATATAACTAATAAGATATTTCAAGTTCATTCTGAAACAAAATCACTACCGCGAAAAATAAGGTTATTTCATCTTGAATTTGAGGTTATTGGGATGTAACTTCGCTACAAAACCAAGCTAGCTAAAACCAAGTTCTACACAAACTTTATTACTTTATATCACACGGTTGCACAACTACTATTCTATTAACTTTCCAACTGTACTATCATTTTTCACCTGCTTAATTCGACATGGGTTAAATGTTAAGGACAACAATGTTTTTCACGTGTCTTTCCAGTTCACCTTTATATTTCAGTAATGAAACCTTGTCCTTGGCCTTGCTTCGAGCTTGCGACTAAGCAGACCAAGACTGATCTAATGATGCTCTTTAAAAGTTTCCGGAAAACATCGGCAACTTAGGGATTTCGGCACTCATTCGCATGAAAATCTATGGGAGGGGGACAATCTGTCGCGATTTCTGGACCACGGGTAGAAGTTAATCTCAACTAGGTTTTGATATGTTGTAGAACTAATTAAGTTTCGTCTAAAGAGTCCATAATAGTTTCCGGAAAACATCGGCAACTTAGAGTTTACCGCACTTATGCGCATGGAAGAATGTGGGAGGTGACATTAAGTTCTCGATGTTTTCTGGAAACTATTATAAGCTCTTTACATGAAATTTAACTAGTTCTACAACATATAAAAAAATAGTTGTTGTCACCAATCGTCTTCCGAACAGTAAACAACCACTTAGGATTGTAATTAGAGCTTTTCGACTGAAAAAGGCCCAACTCTTTAGTTTGTTGTTGCTGTTAAGGTAGCGATAGAGGCCAACATTCAGTTACCCATTTGTACATACGTGTTGTAATATTGCATCTTTGCTTATCTCTCACATAAATCCCTGCAATATACTGTAATCTTCTTTGATGTATAATACGTAGTTTGCGACCTTCGATTTTCGTATAACCCCCAGGGGGCATTTATTACTAATAAATTTTTGGTTTCTTCATCTAGCTCTAATTGAAGGTATGCTTGGTTCAAGTCTAAAATAACAAGTATTTGCTCCTTGTGGTTTTGATATTAAATCATCAATGGTTGATAACGGTTATGCCATGTTTTTAACTGCAGTATTAATGGTGGTTTTAAAATCTGCACAAATTCTGATCTCTGTTGATTATTTCTTAGGTACCACCAAAATTGGTGTGGCCCATTCCGCGTATTCTATGGGAGCAATATTCCTTGTTCATCTAACTTAGATCATTTCCAATACATTTTTCAAGAAACCGCCACAGAGGAAGTGGACATGGAAAGGCCCAAATGCGACCTAAAACGAAACAGACTACGTTCTATCGAATAACAGGGAAATTCTCCAAGACGTGTCTATTCTGAACAGTTTCAAAGTCTCGAGTGATCATAGGATGGTGAGATGTAAACTGAAACTAAATACTAGACTTGAGAGAAAGAAGCTTATTAGAGGAAAACCGTCAGCTTTAGATCTGCAAAATCTTGGAAAACACAGACAGACATTCGAGATAGAACTAAGCAACAGATTCAGCGCCTTTGAAGAGTTAGAGGATGGAGAAAACATCGATAGCAGAAATAAAATACTGACTGAGATAAAAAAAGAAACAGCCACGGAAATAGCAGGCACCAGAAAGAAAAAAGAAAGCAAAATCTCAGAAGAAACTAAACACGTGATGAGAAGAAAAGAAGGGAAATGAAAGAAGAGGAAAATTGCATAAAGAGGATTGAGTACATAGAACTAAATAAAACCGTAAGGAAGAAAATCAGAGAGGATGTACGAAGATATAACGAAGATCTTGTTAGAAATACAATCTAGGAAAAGAAGAGCCTGAAGAAAGCCAAACAGCAGCTCATGATAGGGAAAAAGCAAATAATTTCAATTAAGAGACCAGATGGGACCGTAACACGAAATAAGGAAGAAATTATAAACATATCTGAAAATTTCTATAGAGAAATGTACTACTCCGAGCAAGAACTAGGAAATGAAGACTCAGAAGAAAATGATGTAGAAGTTCCAGACGTAATGAAAGAAGTGGATAAAGTACTTTAAGGGAGGAAGAACGGAAAATCGTCAGAAGAAGATGGACTCACAGCAGAGATGTTTAAATGGGGAGGTGAAAAAATGAAAGAGGAACTTGCTAAACTATTCTCGATGTGCCTGAGGAAGAGAGAAATACCCTCAAGTTGGAATAATGCCGTTATCATTTTGCTGTACAAGAAAGGGGACAAAGAACGCGTCGAAAACTACAGACCAATTAGTTTACTGTCAGTTCTATACAAAATGTTCACGAAAGTTATTTTGAATCGTATTGAACGAGAATTCGATTTTAACCAGGGAAGGGAACAAGCCGGATTTCTTCGTGGATTTAGCACAATGGACCACATACAAACATTGAATGAAGTTATGGAAAGGACTAATATAAACTTCCACTATGTCTGGGATTCATAGATTTTGACAAAGCTTTCAATTCGGTCTCCTTGTCAGCAGTACTTAAATCCTTGAACATCAAGGCATCGAAAGTGCATACATCAAGTTACTGCGAAACATTTACTCGACTGCCACATCTGTCATTAGACTACATCAAAAAAGTGAAACATTTAAAGTTGGAAAAGGAGTAAAGCAAGGAGATTCAATTTTTTCCAAAACTGTTTTGTGAAGTCCTGGAGAGAGTGTTCCAAAATTTAAAATGGGATGAAGTTGGAATTAAAATTAATGGCGAATATCTTCATCACTTACGGTTCGCTGATGATAAAGTCCTGTTTGCTTCAAATGCCGAAGAACTACAAACCAGAATGGAAGAACTAAGAAACGAGAGTTCGAAAATAGGCCTTAAAATGAACTTAAGTAAAACAAAAGTAATGTACAACCAACATGCTGCAAAGAAGGAAGTGAAGATTAGCGGCGAGACAATAGGCATAGTTGATGAGTATGTTTACCTACGTCAGCTCAAAACATCGAATGATAAGTTGACTGATGAAATAAATAGAAGATGTAAAATGGCGTGGAGTTCGTTTGTAAGACTACACTTTATTTTCAAAAGCAAACTACCAATGTGTCTGAAGCGTAAAGTTTATAATCAATGTGTCTTATCCGTGATGATGTACGGCTGCGAAACTTGGACACTGAATGCGTAACCGACTGAAAGATTGAAAGTCACACAAAGAGCAATATAAACTATTAATTTGCTCTTATATTGATAGTTTAGAGATGATAGATAGTTTCATGCGCATAAGTGCCGAAAACACGAAGTTGCCGATATTTTTTGGAAACGATTATATCTTTAGATGAAGTTTAATTAGCTCTACAACATATCAGAAGATAGTTGTACCATCTACTACCCCTGGTCCAGAAGTTCCACCAACTGTCTCCTCCCATGCGCATAACTGCTAAAAATACCAAGTTGCCTATATTTCCCGGAAACGATTATAGGCTCTTTAGAAGAAACTTGACTAGTTCTACAACATATCAAAAGATAGTTGTGTGATCTTTTACCCCTCGTCAGAAATCGCAACGAAAGTTCCCCAAAAGTGCCAAAAACACTAAGTTCCGGATGGTTTCCGGAAACTATTATAAGCCACTCCGACGGAGCTTAAGTAGCTCTACGAAATATCAAACGATAGTTGAGGTCACCTCCTACTCCTTATCCAGAAACCACAGAATACTGTCTTCTCCCATATACTTCAATGCCTAAAGAATCTTACCGATGTTCGGCGGGAAAATATAAATATATTACTCAGGGCGAAGCCTAAATTCATTTCCTAAACCTTTTTATTGTTCGTGTTTTAGGCACGCAACCTATGTAAAGTAGAGAATACTAATTACACGCAAAAAGAATCTACAACAACAGAACCTCCGACTGGTAGAAAGGTTAGTAAGCTCGCTCTCTGCGCGAATGGACAGGCGTTCAATACCCACCGAGGTCTAATGAATGGGGTGGTTCGGCGTTCACCTTAACAAAAACTGTAGGTCCCGTCTTTTGAAACTCACTCGCTCGTTTAGGACGTTAACAACAATTCAATCAATCGACATTAGCAAATAATAAAACTATTTTAACAACATACTGTGAATAGGAATTATGTAAATGTGGTGTAATATACAGAAGAGAATATCTAGATACTTTTTTCTGGAAACAAATGACTAACAATAGAAGACGGATATTTCGTGTTAGTCTACCTTACATAGAGAGCCACTACAAAAACATCATGTACGTATGAGGTAAAAACATGTTGAATATTTCTTTTTATTTAAGACCTTTAGGCAATTTTGGCTCAGGTCGAATGGATGATGATGGGAGAATGGGTGGAATGAAACGGAAGAAACCCGAGAAAACCCACGCACATGGTATTTGTCCATCACAAAGCCCACATAGCACGAGCTAAAAACATGTTATTGCGATAGCATAAAGAAACACAAAATCGACAGTTTTTCTGTCTTTAAACGACAATGACAATCCGTGCATAAGGCGGTTTAAAAAACGTTTCCCATTTCTAAAAGGACAATATCTGCAAACGAGTCTACGAATTTTGTCAAATGTGAACCATTGACTCTTAACCCAACTGCTCACTTCTCAGCGCTAACTGAAATCATATCTAGCAGAAAATTCTCCAACTTTTAATTGCCCCATGAAATAGGTAGCAACTCTAGATACCAGAATTTTACTGAATGACCCATATGCATTGGTAAAGAACTGAGACCTGAAAATTGACTTTCGAATTGTAACTGAATTTTATTTGTGGCCTTCAGGCATCTAAGGCTCAGGCTGGGATAGAGGATTCGGAAAGGTGTCGGCCAGGTCCAATATTGAAGGTACCATCCCGGTATTTGCCTGGTGACACAGGCAAAACCCTGGAAAAATCTCAGTAAGGATGGTCGGCCGGTGGGATCGAACCCACGATTTCCCGAACGCTAAGCCAACGCTCTACCACTGAGCTACAGCAGCTCGGTGACTTTCGAATTGTAAATAAATTTCGGAAATTGATAGTGTGCCCTAAAAAAGTAAGTTCGTCAGTAAAAGTTACGGGAGAAAAAAGCCCTGGCTATCAACAGACCTCGTATTCCTCTTGCTAGTAATCATTCCAACTTGCAACATTACCTATTGTTGTTTTCATTTCTATGTCTGGTGGTAATTTCAATTGGTCAAGCAAGAGCTATTATAAGTATTACACTGAAGAGTAAGTACTTAAAAACTTTTACAGTCGAACCATATGCCGCCCACGTAGATAATGAATCCTATAATCATGCTCTTCTCGCTTTTCCTGCCAAGTTTCAAAGTAATATGTGCACCAACGATTCCCTACAGACGAATTTTTCTGTTTCTTACACTCAGTGTAGAATCATCGCAGATATTCACATTAATTTAAAGAATTGATTTAAAATGTACAAAAATTGACTACTGCCGAGACCAAGACCCGAACCTGGATCTCCCAGTTATGGCCGGATGTGTCCACCGGAAACTGGACGATCCGCGCGTTCAAGTCCCGGTCACAGCAGTTACCCAGTCTTCGTGGATAAAAGGAAATAGCGTAAGAATTTATTATTATCGTTTTAACATGCAATTTTCCTTGCCATTTTCTAATTAACAGAATAGTTAGTGTCCTTTCCGCAGTACTAAGGTTGTCAAGTACAGAGAAGAGCTTAAATATACACAAGCGCACGAACATAGAATATATAAAGTTGTAATGACTATTTACAAGTTTCTGTTGAGAAAATAGTTTTAAAAAATAAAGCAATAAAAAATGAATTTACATTACCTGCACAACTCGAGACGATATGCCACCAGTAGTAGAAGACTGTGTTCCAATAAAAGCTTCAGGATTACTCCAATCTATTGCTTCTGGCGGCTCTTCTTTCACTTTTACATAAGGCAAATTCTGTTGAGCAGGAATATAATCCATCATTTCGACAGACGATTTACCACTCCCCTTTCTCGATATAATTTTACTCGTCTTTTCACCCGCGGAAGTATACGAATACTGATTGTCTACTTCGGTTGCTGAGACCAGTGTTTTCACTGTCCTATCTTTTCCGTATGCACTTGCATCTCCTGAACAGTCTTCTGGATACTGCGGATAAAAAGGGTAATGACCTGCACTGTAAGCAACGCGCTGCTGTTGAAACACAGGAATAGGTTGAGGCTTCTCAGGCGTAACAGGTTTCTTAACCCCAAGTTCCATCTCTATCCGATCGTCTAGCGATATTCGTTTCGGTGAAAATGGTCCTTTAGTTCTTTCTTTCCTAGGAGTGCCAATGACAGGTAATTGAGTTTGTGATTCCTTCTGATTGGTCTCGGTAGGCAAAGGACCATCGATTATAGGAACAGTTTTAAGATTTGAAGTTTGCTGCACAATAACAGGATGAAGAAAGACTTTACTTGCGTTTTGCATCATGTCGGGTTCCTCCTGTTTCATGATTGTTCCTAGAAGCTCAGAGTCACTAATTGTAGAGTCCGCCACAACCCGCTTAAGGCCAACAAGTGGTGAAGATGATGGTGAACTTATTTCCATATCCGTAACACTGTTCTTTTCCTTCTCACCATTTCTTTTGTTGTTTACGTTGTCTAAGAAAGGTCGTTGATTAGGCACATCAGGCAATGGAATGTTACCAACAGGGAGAGGAATGTTCTCAACCTTACTGTAACGATCATCGAAGCTCTTTCTCGATGGGCTCCTTGGACTAGGACTTCTCCAACCACGATCTTTGTCCCTTTCCGTTCTCCTTCTGTAACCGGGGCTATCATTACGATGGTAGTCTGGACTGTAACTTGCAGATCTCCTCCTGTGAGGAGGAGTAGGACTTCTGCATCGCCTCCTCCTATCATCTCTGCCTTCCCATCGATCATCTCTTCCCCCACTTCTTCGACGTTTTTCCAAAGCTGCTCTGTCTTTTTCTCTATCTCTCCAAGATTTCTCTCTTCCACTGTTGCTATCTCGACCCCGGAAACTCCGACTTCGTGGCGATATACTGCGAGATCGTGATCTCCGTGGAGATCGTGATCTGGATTTTGACTTTCTTCGAGGACTTAATCGATCTCCACTTTCGTAGCTTCTACCCTTCGGTGAACCACCTCTTCCTCTCATTCTTCCAGGACTACCACGTGTACTACTTCCATCCTTTCCTCCACTTCGAAACCACCGGTCGTCACCTGGACTTCGTTCATCTCTTTTGCGTAAACTAGGGCTGTGGTTACGTCTATGACGAGAATCGCTACTACTTCTAAGGCGATGATCTGGGCTTCTAAAAGGATGTAGTTCAGGGCTATACCTTCCTCGGTGATGACGATCTGGACTTTGACCACTTCTTCGAATATGTTCAGGACTATGTTCATTTCTTTGATGCGCATCAGGACTACGACCAACGTGGCGTCGATCAGGACTTTGCGTGCCCCGACTTTTACCGTCTGGACTTCTACTACTACGAAAACGTGAAACTGGACTTCGATCTTGACTACCGGTTTTATTGCGGTTATGTATTTCTGAGCTTTCATTAAAGAAGTCTCCTAGAGATCTTTCACTAGACTGAATAAAATCAGTATTCTCATTAACTTCGCGGGGTGGTAGGAAACTACTTCGACAAGTATTCTTGTCAATATATAAACCCTCTTCACTAAAGATTGGACTCCGTCCTCTTTGTTCTCTATTTGAGCTCTCATTGTCTTCTAACGCATGTTTCCGATCCCGGTCTGACAGGGAATTAAGTCTCTGTAAATGCAGTGGAGGGCTTGAATTCCTATACATGCGCCCCCGTTTGTCGAATATTTCATCATCACTTTCTCTTCCTACATCAATCTTCGGACCCGGCTCGGCATTATTTACATAGGAATTATCGCCAGAAAACTGACGACATCGATCGGCCTGCTCGTCCCATGTCCGTTCTCCACTATTGTTTCTCCAACGACTAAATGTATGTCTATCTTCAGAAGTCTTTTTGTCCGACTGCTTATGATTATCTTCACTTCTGACGATTTCACTCTCTTTGGGAACTTCTGAATGTGAATCAGACAATTTTTCAGGTTTGAATGAAAGACGAGGTTTCTCTTCTCCTTGGTAACTATTTTCTTCCCTAAATTCAGGATGACTAGTAGTTTGGAGTCGAGAATTCGTCAATTTTACTGTTATTGGTTTAAACTCCAACGTACCAAAGATACCAACTTTTGCACTCGTTTTTGGTATTTGTTCCTCCAAATGCTGGCTTTCTTCAGTATTTAATTCCGGCAAGGAAACAGCTGAAATGTTGGACAAGCTGTGGACTTCATCAAGGTTAATGTCTTCTTTCTTCATTTCTCTTGTACTATCAGGTTCAGCTGAGCCCTGAAAATCACCCATAGCATCAGATGAAACATCATCTAATTTTAAATTTAGTGAATTCTCTTCCTTCTCGGACACCATTGTAGCTTTACTGTCTTCGCTTACATCAACGTGCTCTACAATTTCGTGTTCATTCTCTTTATTTTCTGATGATGTAATCTTTTCCTGCTCGTAACCCCAATCCTCCGTTTCACGTTCAGTATCATTTTGATTTTCATTCCTTGCTTCTGACTCATCATCACCGCTTCTACTGCTGCTCTGGTCACCTAATTCTTCTTCCCTCTCAAGTTCCTCAAGCGTTGTTTGTTCTTTAGAAATGTCATCAGCTTCATCTGAATCCTCTTCCGCCTCCTGTATACCATCCTTACGTGCCTTACCTTGGTACTTTTTATCGGCATATTTATGTTTTAATTTTTTATCGTGTTTTTCACTTTCACCTTTATTCTGACTGTAATTTTTCTGATCATCCGACTGATGAGAAAGTCGACGGCGAGGAGGTGAGGGTGAGTGCTCGGATGTGGATGGTGACCTTCTTCGACGCTTTTTAGGTGTTGCTTTCACTGAAGGAGATAATGATCTTGATTTTCGCCTTCGTTTCGTTTCTTCTTCATCCGTTACATTCCCTGTAGCTTTTTCCTCGGTTTTTGCTGTCTTCGATTTTGATTTGTCAGGAAAGACGGGCGTAGCTTTCGCGCTTGAGTCTTCATGTTCCTCTTTGCGACTATTCTTCTCCTTTTTCTTGCTTCCTTTAGAGCTCTTATCTTTTCTTAATATATTTAATATGTGCGGTGGTAAGTCTGTTGCTTTCGTGGAATGAAGCAACGCTAAAAGAGCATCACTACTCATCGCTAATCCAGAATGTTTTTTCGCTTTATGAAGAAGTTCCGCAATCTCATCTGAAGAACCTTTCTCGTCTTCACTGCCGCTCTCACTGTGGTGTTTCTTTTTCTTTTTTCTTTTCTTCTTCTTCTTCTTCTTTTTTCTTTCTTCAAGAGGAGAAACGGAACTTGTATCAACACTACTAGTGCTTCCTCTTGACTTCCCATGTTTCCTTTTACGTTTATGACTCTCCATAGAAGTATTTTCTTCGCTTCCTTCAACTTTCCCTGATTCTTCCTCACTATCAGATTCATCACTACTTACTTTCTTCTTCACCTTCTTTCGTTTCTTCTTTTTCTTCTTATCTTTCTTCTTATGTGATTTTCTCTCACGTGTTTCATTCTCGTCTTCTGAAGAGTGAACTTCTTTTTTCTTCTGTTTTTTCTTCTTCTTAGTCTTTTTAACTTTACGTGGAGCTTCATTTTCCGAATCAGATTCATCCGTGCTAACAGACTTATTTCGACTTTTCTTCTCTACCGACTTTTCACTTTCTTTACTTCTTCTTTCTTTCAATTTCTTTCTCTTTGCTTTCTTATCAGTGTTGTCATCGGACGAACTAGAAATCGATCTTGTTCTTCTATTCTTCTTCCTCTTATTGCTGAGAGCCATTTCCTGAATTATACTCTGCAACTTATCACTTTCCTGTATTTTACTTTGTTCAATACGCCTTTCACTTGGTTCTTTGCTGCTGTTCTTGCTGAAGTCTTCTTCCTCACTCATTACTTCTCGTTTCTTCGAAGTTTGTGCACTTGCTAAATAATTTTCCTTGAAGTGTCTAACTTCATTATCTTCCCCCTCCTCCTCCTCCTCTTCTTCTTCTTGTTCTTCCTCCTCCTCCTCTTCTTCCTCCTCTTCATCATCATCATTTTCTTTTTCCTCCATCTTCTTTGCATTCAAGTTCTCTTCTTGTTGATCAAGTTCAGATGTTTCGCCTTCAATACTTCGTTTTTGTACAGCTTCCCTTTCACTATCTTCTGTATCCATTTTCATATCTTCCTCATCGAAATTATCCTCATCCACGAAATCGCCTCCAGCAGTATTGTTATCGTTATTTTGAACAGCTTTAATAAATTCCTCATATTCTGAAACAAGCTTTGCGTCATTTTTCACTTGAGAGTCGTGTGATGTAACTGCAGGTGTTTCACTTTCAACAATACTTTCAGTTGAAGTATTTGGTTCGTCATCTGGATACTCTACGATTGTCTTTTCCTGTCCTTCATATTCACCTCCATGATCTGGCGAACCCTCATCATTGCTTACTTCCTGGTCGTCGTCCTTTTCATCATACTCTTCGCTAACAAGTGCTTTCTGCTCTTCACCACTTCGTTCTACGATTTGATCAGACGTATCTTCCTCCTCTTTTTTAATTGTTTCAGACGGTATATCTTCAGTTGCGTATGTCTCGCTTCCACCATATTCGTTAAACTCTGCGACTTTTTCCACATCTACTTTGACATCGACTTTAATCTTCTCAGTGTTCTTTGGAGTACTTGCTGGACTCTTTTCTTTCTCTGTGTTGCCTTCATGAGGAGTTTCTGAATCATAGTCACTGTCCCACTTGGAACGCACAACGGAACGCTCAACCTTTTTACTTTCTTCATCTTCTTCCTGCATTTCATCGTCACTATGATCCTGCAAAACACCAGGAAGATCTGATTCACTGTTAGAAAGCTTGACGGTTTGCTCCATTTCATTAACATGGTTCTCTTCCTTCTCCTCCGGACTTTCCTTAATTCTAGGTACTTCCGAGCCTGGAACAGCCTCAGCCAAGAAAGTTTCAATTTTTTCCCACCACCAGCTTCGTTCACGATGTTGATCATCTCCCTCCGCATCTGAAAGTTCTTCTTCTCCCTCATATGATTGCTGAAGAGCAGCTAACCCAGACACGTGTCTACCATTCGAATTAACTTCACTATCCAAACCAGTACCATCAATTATCTTTTTCATAAGGTCCACAATTTCTGGCGGTTCTGTAGAAAATAGTTCCTTTCGGGTTTTGTAATAACCAGGAAACATCGCAGGATTTTCACAAAATGCAACAGCGGGTCTACATTTTGTATATTTCACCATGTATGCAGGATATTCCTTCTCAGACTGCTTGAGACCTTTAGCTATAAAAGGATATGGTAATTTCTGTTCTCTAAAGCCGGGTGATCTACTTCGACTTCTTCTTCTAGAACCACTTCTTGAACGTTTGTGTCTTCCACGAACTCTTCTATCACGAGATCTGCAAAGAACAAAAAGGAAGAGAAATATTGAAATATGCACTTGTAAACCAAAAGTAATTCTGTATTACTAACTGTTCTTAATGTTTCTCCACTGATAGTATTTAATCCCTTGTCTTAAATCAAGATATATTCTACAATGCGAGTTTCTACACCTTTTTTTTTTAATTATTGTGACAAGTCTATTCAAAGCAATGGAAGTGGATATTATTTATATGTGGTACGAATTCTCGAATATTACTAGAATCTGAATTTTATTTAAGGCCTTTAGGCAACTTTGTCTCAGGCTGGAATATTATTCGAATTCTTCTGTGTTTTAAAAATATTTACGTGAAAGAAATAAGAGAAAAAAATGTATAGAAAACAACACTAGTTTGTATAGTATTGTACGTGATAACCAATTCTTGAAATGAGATGCCAGATGCGAAGAATATGAAAATATTTTTATATCGTATCATTTGATAAGTTGCTATGCTGTTGAGTAGGTTGTGAATTTTTGATTACTCAGTCATATTTACTAAAGAACCTAAAAAAAAAGACGTATTTTATTGAGGTTGCCTGTGACTGTTAATAGCAAATATTTTGGCAAGATTCAATGGCGAATAAGTATTATGTAGTAAGTGCTAAGTTTTTGTGGACTTTTGTGACTTTTTTTTTTTTTATTTTAATGAATAAAGTGTCTAAAAGTAAACAAGGAATCTCCTGTGAGTGTAATCAAAACTATTTTGGTATAACAAAAAGGAATCTTAGCACCAGAATTAAAGAACATGTTAGAGATGCCAAAACTTCCAATCCCGTTTCAGATTTGTCTAAATACTTACATGAATCTTTCGGTCTAATTTACACATTGACAGAACAGTGAAAGAATCATGCTCTCCCGTAACCGAAAATCCTTATTTCAACACGGACTGATGTAAAAATCTCTGCTATTAACACAGTTATACGTAACTTTAATAAAATATGATATTTCTTTCAGATTCTTTATTGAACATGAATAACGAAAAAATCACAACCTACTCAACAGAATAGCAACTTATCAAACGATACAAATGCCTATTCACATTTTTTCATGTGGCAATTCTGTTTTCAAAATTTAGTTACTGCATACAAACTAATGTTGTTTTCTGTAGAGTTTCTCTCTCTTCGTAATTTTCCGCGTGACATTTTTGAAAATGGACATGGTAATGTCCAAAACTTTTAATGTGGCAACTGTACAAACATTTTTACAACACAGAAGAATTTGACTTTCACACGTAAATAATGCTCTAATTGGTTACCTCTCTGTGCATCTTGCATATATACAAATTATATTAGTGATACTTATAATCATAGTCAGTTCTCTCAAACTCACAATCTAATTTATGGATGTGAATGAAGTGCGAGGAGGCTATCAATTAACATAATACTTCCGTGCTGAACCTCCAACTCTTCTGTGTTGTGCTACATTGTGAACACATTTAAGGTTAGGGACAATACTATATCCGTAAGTTAATCTGATCTGGTACACGAAATTCAAATTGTCATGGACTTTTCCTTTACGAAATCCCTATCACAAAAAGAATAAATTACCATCAGGAACATATTAACATTTTGTTTTTATATATTCCATTCAGATTTACCACATACGTATTCTCAATATACAACGTTAGGTATAAGAAAATTGTATTACGTGTTGTTATTCGCAAAATTTTCAAATTTTAGTGTAAAATGTACTAGTAATAGTTGTATTTTTAAACATAATATTTTTAAACATGATATACATGTAAAGGAACTAAATTTTTTTAATTCACGGTATGTAATAGTGATAAAAAGTTTTTCCATTCGACTGTACAAATAACACTATAAAAAAGACTGAACAGTCAGTTTAGTTTCAGTTAATGCTTGCACAGCTTTATGATAAGACCTATGTAAATAATGGCACTTTACTAGTATGAGTAAGAATATTAACAATAAAGATCAATATAGAAACCCTAGAATAAAAAACAGCGAATAAAGCTACAGTACATACTGCGCCCCAACCAACAACGGTATTTTCATGAATTCATTTCGTATCTATTACTCATGTACGAGAAAGATGATAAGATCAGTCGTAATCGCCTCGAATGAGTCATAAGTATGCAATGCCCACTTGAAGTCGTATTGGCTGGTCAACAGAAGAAGCAAATATCTAGTACACGATTTTATGTTGTTGTTGTTGTTCGTTTATTTTTCCAATACATGTTTGCAAATTTTGGACATTATAATTAAACTTTCCATCCATTTGAATATTGCAATTAATAATATTTTTTTTCTCTCATTTATAATATGAACCATAAGTAAACATACGATTGTAAGTTCAAGCAAATTATATATATATATAACTTGCACACAGGAAAGCCGGGAGGGCAATTTAAGGTAAATT
Organism: Lepisma saccharinum; assembly: GCA_022664845.1. NCBI lineage: Eukaryota > Metazoa > Arthropoda > Insecta > Zygentoma > Lepismatidae > Lepisma > Lepisma saccharinum. The sequence goes on from JAGDQP010010691.1 coordinate 22,913, forward strand.
TAAGACAAATGAAGGGGAAAAAAAGGATAATATTTACAGCTTATAATTTGGTATTCACCTATAAAAAGTCACTATATTTCGTACCTATATACGTTTTCAAGTATAGAGGAAGAGAACGAAGTTCACGTGTTCACAGAGTACAAGTTTGAAGAGACAGTGGCGACACGTAGTGAACAAAGGATCAAAACTGGAGAAAAATTGACTGCCGTAGCGCGTAGATTTCCGGAACTTTAAATAATAATAACTATATAGTGTGTAGTACAGGGTGGGATCGTGGATGGAAATGTGTTGAAAATGCAGAGGAAAAGGGAAGCTTAGAGTTATTGAAGGTTAATGAATAAAGGTACTCTCCCACAGACGGCGTGTTGAGGTGCTGGTCGTAGGGGGTAAATTGTGGATTATGGCAACCAGGAAAGATAGATCAAAATTGGCATTGTGGGACTCGGTGTGCAAGGAAACTGGGGCATCCGGTTTGTTGATAGTACAGAAGTGACGATGGTTATTAATACGAATGTTAGGAACACAACTTGTACTCTGTGAACACATGAACTTCGCTCTCTCCCTCTATACTTGAAAACGAGTATAGGCACGAAATATAGTGACTTTTTATAGGTGAATATGTGTGTAATCTAATACCAAACTACAAGAATTATCCTTTTTTTCCTTCATTTATTTACTGCGTACACTTGAAGAGGAATAACACTATAAACCTATGTATTTCAAGGAAAAAACGCTAAATCTTTAATATTTTTAAGTATGAGAGTTCGGATTTATTTCAGTACTTGTACATGGTGTCTACTAGTTTTGTGACTTGAAATTTCCTGAGTTTTTCAGGTTTTCCATTACTTTTTCTTCTTCTTCAAATTCCCCGTGTTCTTAGTATGATGCAAAATGTAAAAAATACGCAATGACACTTCTTAAAATCCCACCATCACCCAATCCAAGCATCTTGGACGTTGTTGGTATTTCACCAGTGAAAAAAATAGGATTTCTTTAAAATAGAGGATTTTAACAAATTGAAAAAAAAAATCTGGTCAGCAGTGAGAATGGAATCCACGACCTCCGCCTTGCCGGGGCAGTGCTCTTACCAACTGAGGACAGGTCCATTCCATAAATTTTCCTGAGAATTCCACGTTTTCCAGGGTGTCTAATTCACACCAGTTTAATCTCTTCTTGAGCTGTAATACTCTTTCAATTTCTGAACCATTCCTAGTGACTGAGAGTATGATACTATTTGTGGTACAACTGCTTAGCTAAGAACTTGAACACCAGCACTAGCGTCACTAGCATTATCATCACAGCTGTCATTTTCGTGATTTTCAGTACCATCTTCCTTCTCTTGGATTTCTCTTATATATCTTGTCTCTCACACTCTGTTCGAATGTCTAAATAGAGGCCGAGGTAAGTATTCACATGGGCAGGGTACCCTGCTGCGTAAATTAAGTCTTGAGTCGTTTCAATGCTACCAGAAACATCTCATTCCATTGTACAACTGTTTATGCTGGCACGCAATCCAGTCTTCAGAAAGTAACCATGAATTGTCGAAGATTAACCTGTTGTTGAGCATTGTTTGTCCAAGAAATGTCTTGGGTAATGTTTTTCTAGCAAATGTATTCAGTTCCTTTATAAGAACTTAGAGAGGCAATTCTTTCCTATAAAGTTGTGGCACAATGTGCACAATCACCAACTGTCTGCATTTTAATTAAAAGATCTGCATAAACCCTGCGGAAGGTTCCGGGGGTCGGTCCCAGCTGCAGACCATACTAAGGTTTCCCCTAGGGTTTTTCTAATTCACACCAGGCTAATGCCCGGATGGTGCATTCAAAATCCAACTTCCTTCATTTCATATCCTCAACCCTATCACGACGTGCGTTAAAGTTGCATAAATAAAATTCAAATTCAATTCACGTGTAAGGAATTTTAATTCGGGAATTTATAATGAACTTTGTTCCCGCTTTGACCGGAATTTATAATGAATTTTGTGTCTGTGTCTGTAACAGAGGATGTCCGTATTAAATGCATTAATTACCTCATCAATGTTATTGCGTTTTCCTTACGGACCCAAAAATATCGTCCGTTATGTAGGGAATGGATGTCTGTTAAAAGAGATTTCACTGTATTTTGCATTATTTTTATAAAGGTAATCCAACAAACTTCCTTCTCCATAATATGTTTTTCTCATTAATAACAACACAAGTTTATCTAACGTAATATAAGGACAACCAGCGTCCATTAGCCGTGTTCAAGATGTTTGTGTTTTTAAGTGTTCAAGTGTGAAATAAAAAAAATGTGTAATAATGAGAAAATGGTTCGCTGTGAAAGATTCCTGTTGCTACGATCCAAGGGAACAACAAGTATGCGGTCGTTCTTAAGTTTATTACTTTGGAGTTATTCAGTACAAGCACTCAAACCGAGGTTAACTAAATAGTTGTCTGAATTCATGCTGTACTTAAATGATAGTCATTTTAGCAATAATTCTGGGAAGAGTTAAGTTTACTGCATTCATGACGTGCATGAATATTACTGTATACTAAATAAAAACACCTAACTGTGTACTAAATAAAAATATTTTAGATACGCACGGGAGACAAGTGTATTTTCTATTCAGCTAGTTTCAAATGTTACCAGAACGTTCGAAAAAACGATGTTACATAAGAATATTACAGAATGAATTGGTGAACATGTTAATCGAAATGTGCTTCAACTTTAAAATATGTACCATATTGTGGATAAATATACCGCTGCTGAAATAAAGTTGTTGAATCTATCTTGTCTGTTTAATTATGAATCTAGTATTAGTAGTTTGTGTTGAAGAAGATGTGGTAGTATATGGAATCTTATTATTTGTGTTTACTAAATATTTCATCAATAAAGCGGGCCAAAGCCTTATGTAAACTTCTTCAGTCAGTATTTAATTCCGGACTTCTTTTGATTTTGGCAGCCGTCCAAAACTGTCCTCTCTGCGTTGTTGGCGGCATTATGAATTACCCTGGAAGATGCAATTTGATGTTGCTCTTATCTCAAATGTTTGAAAAAACCGGATACAAGGATTTTAGTGTTGAAATCCCTTTTATGTTCCCGAATTCGTGAAGACAAGCAACGTGTGGTCATACGAATATATTTCTTACCGCATGGACTTCTGATTTTTGTTATTATCTGTGAAGTAACTCTTGTACCCCATATATGATTTTTCAAGTGATTCGCGTGCACTCAGTGCTGTAGTTTATTTATGCTCTTCTTCTTAAATTATCGTGCAATTCGATTGAACGTATTTCGAATCATCTGATGCTCTGTTGAAAGTTGACAGTGCTAATTGACGCCCAAGATTCTGGTTGAGTTTGGCTAAACCAAGTGGTCGGAACAAATTTTCTGAACTCGAAGAAAAAAAATACTTTCGAAATATGTGACTATTGATGGATGTAAACAGTGGAGCCGATAAGTTTCTGTAGTTTGAACCTTATTGTCTAGATACTCTAGACAATTAAGAAGTCTAGATAACCTACTATCTCTTTCCAATTCAAGTGTGATCCCGGGTTCGATTTCCGGTGGAGACACAAGTGGTTCGGAGCCCACGTTAAACTGTAGGACCTGTCCTTAGTAGCTTACCAGCTCGTTTAGGACGTTAATAACAATTCAATCAATTCTAACTCAAATGTGAATTTCCAATTAGGATGTAAAGAGTTGTGACCATGTGACAGCAAATCTAATTCTGAGCCAAAATTATATATCAATAACACAATCGTTAATATACCGTTACTCCGGTTTTGAAATTAAGGATAATTCTAGATTGGTAGACGTGTTCTAGCATAGTTCTATTAACAAAAACATTTATTTCACCCACTTCTCTTTGTTTTTCCATCACAGTTTTTGGCATAGTGCAAGTACGGACCAGTTATCTGTACAACAATTTCTGTCACAATTAAAGGTGGGGTCGGTGGTGAAATACCAGGCTGAATTAGGAATTCTGTAGTTCTTCAAAAAGCGAGATCTACCTGACCTCCTACTCTGCGGTGTATATGTTTCACTCCAGACGATAGTTTATTTCATTCTGAATACCGTAAAACAAAATTGAACCATACAT
>JAGDQP010010691.1:27093-55075 GCA_022664845.1 Lepisma saccharinum
ATATATATATATATATATATATATATATATATATATGGGTTCGCGCGCATGTTTCGGGCAATTTTTGCCATAATTTTGAACCTCCATAACTTTTGAACCCCATTACCTATTTCAGTACAATTTACATTTTTGGCCTCAGCATCAGAAATTCTATAACCATACCAAGGTTCATCCAACTCTGAGATGGGGTGGTGACATTCTCACTTTGTGGATTATTTGACATGGAATGACCCTTAAAGAGAAAGGGTATCTTACACCATATGAATAGGTGGTACTTTATGTCGTGAGCATGCCATATGAACAGGTGGTACTTTATGTCGTGTGCATGTCGTAAGCACATGTTAAAATTTTATTTAACATTTTAACAAATATAGTAATATTTGTTACAACTTCGGAAGAAAGAAAAAAAACATAACGACTTAGTATGAAACCGGTTTTAAGAAAAATAATATCTATCAGCTTCTGTAGTTGGCTACTTCAGAATTTCATCATAAAAGAGTCCTCATTTTCACTTGTATAATTTTAAAATTTTCTTCATATCATCCAGATTTCCAAGAGAATAATATGGAACGTCTTTTACAATGTACTGTAACAGACAGAGAACACTTCATCTGAAGGCTGTTTGCCTGCTTTTCATGACAGAGATAAAATTGTTTTGTCCGATTTAAATCATGCATGCAAAAGAAATACATCCACAGCTGGCACTAATAAACAGCAGGGGTATGTTTTGCATATAGTCTATATATAGTGCCACAGCATCATCATCATCTTTGTTATTAAAAGCACTCTTCAAAGCTGCATAAAATATCTGGGTCCTTTCATTCTGCTTTGCATTATACCTTAAGTCAGGATCTTTCAATTTCATACTCAGACATTCACATTGGCTACATCTGACCGAAAGCGTAATCCAAGTTTTCCTTTAAATACCGATAATAAAAGTGATATTTTACCGCACTTTGTAAGTCAGGATTATATTTTATTAACATCTCATGCATTGTAACAACACTCAAACGACAGTCTAGGTATTGCTTTAGTCTCCCTCCCCATCTTCGCCCAATAATGTGTTTGATTCAATTTACACTTGGAATACGTACATGGATTTTGACACACAAATCTCTCAAGATTGCGCTACCACTACGGATGCTGCTCCGCATACAATGAGGACTTTCATTCTGAACTAAAAGCACGCTAATTCGTTACACACGATCAGTAGATACTCCATAAACTTGCATAACAATGTCTTTGAAAACGCGTCCCATAACACTATTCTCTCGAACGTAATATGTTAAAGAACGTTCCTTCTTGAACACAGATGTAATTGCATCAGTAGTGTGAGAAGAATGTCTTCGTGTTGTGCAGTCCAAAGTACCTGCATCAACTTAAGGAAGTGTTATTTCTTGTGCATCTACGTTTCATTTCTTTACACTCGATCCAATTTTGAAGATCTTCTGCTTTCCACCGAGTAAAAATATGTTCATAGTTTCTGTACATTGCGTTATTTAACTTTAAGCAGGATTTACACCTAACATGTTTAGTCTTTTTGTCAACCCTTTCCCTGCATATGAAATAGATGGTCAAAAATTAATCCCACCTCTCAGATTTAGACACGGAATTTAAAAAAATCAACAGGGTTAGGCAATGGTTATTCATATAATCAATTAGAATCTTGGCGTAAATTCGGACTATTCACTTTTAACAGAGCAAGAACTCAAAAGTACAGATTATTCTTGATACGTTAGGATGTCTATCTGGCCTCGAACTACACAATTAAAGAAGGATGGCATAACTACAGCACTTACCAGGGAACTTTCCCAACTGATCAGCCGATATTTACATGAAATATTTTGTTCTCTGGGTTTTCACCTGTAATGCACGAAATGACATCCATAGGCCCTAACTTTTCGAAAATTTTGAACAGGAATATTTTGAAATATCGATTTGTGCCTATTTGAAAATTGATAAGGGCTACATCTGGTGGTGGTATGAGAATCATGGTCGCCATCTTGAAAGCCGCTATCTTGGATTCGGCTCGAGAATATTAAATAGGAAGAGGGGTCATGTGACATATCAATTTAGGCTAGCTTGTTGTCAGAAATTCAAATGTGAAGACATGTTACTCCTACGGTTATTTGTTTAGAATATAGAAATTCTAGGAGTTACAATTTGGCGTCGTACAACATGTGCTCAATTTGTTGGCAATTTTGGTGGGCACACAAAACCAGTCGTTTTCAAATTCCTCATGTGCACTGGGTAACATCGAGTTCAACGGTGGGGCAGGTATGCTGGATTCGTTGCTGGGTATTTTAAAAACGACAGGTTTTGTGTGCCCACCAAAATTGCCAGCAAATTGAGCACATGTTGTACGACGCCAAATTGTAACTCCTAGAATTTCTATATTCTAAACAAATAACCGTAGGTGTAAAATGTCTTCATATTTGAATTTCTGGGAACAAGCTAGCCTAAACTGATATGTCACATAACCCTCTTCCTATTTAACATTCTCGAGCCGAATCCAAGATGGCGACCACGATTCTCATACCACCACCAGATGTAGCCCTTTCACCATTTGTCATTGCCCAAAGGTTGGATCATATTCCCGCAGCGGTTTTATCACAAGTGTCTTCATATCTATTCTTTACAATGTACAAATAGGCACAAATCAATATTTCAAAAAATTCATGTTTAAAATTTTTAGAACGGTAGGGTCTGGGTTTGGGTCTATGGATGTCATTTTCGTGCATTACAGGTGCCTAGTGAGAAAAAAAAATATTTCATGTAAATATCTGTTGATCAGTTGGGAATGTTCCCTCGTTAGTGTACCCAAATCGCTTGAAAAATCATATTTGGGGTACAAGAGTTAAGTCACAGACAATAAGCAAAAATCAGAAGTCTGTGAAGTTACACGCAACTGCGGTAAGAAATAGATCGGTATGACCAAAAAACCGTTGCTTGTCTATACGAATTCGGGGACATGATAGGGACTTCAACAAAAAAAAACTTGTATCCGGCCTTACCAAGCATTTGAGATCAGAGCAATATCAAATTGCATCTTCCAGGATAATTCATAACGACACCAACAACGTGGAGAGGAATATTTTGGAAGCCGGTTCCATAATCCAAAAAAGTCCGGAATTAAATACCGACAGAGGGCATTTAAATAAGGCTTGGACGCAACTCATTGACGAAATTTTTAGCAAACATAAACAATAATATTCTATATACTACCACTTCTTCTTTCACACATCCCAGTAATATTAGATTCGTAATTAAACACACAAAATAGGTTCAACAATTTTATTTCGGCAGTATATTTATTATACACAGTAGAGTACATATTCTCAAGTTCAAACACATTTCGATCATCATGTTCAGCAATTCATTCAGTAATACTCTTACGTAACACTGTTCTCTCCAACGTTCTGGCAACATTTTTAATCAGTTGAATAAAAAAGTCAGTATGTGACGTTTATTTTAAACACATTTCTATCCTACATGTAAACCTATGGACAAAAATTTCAACGCATGTTTTTAGACAATATTTCCCAACTTCGCACCGATGTCCCTCACGCGTGCGACATATGCTAATGAATATTAAAGTATGGACTAAAAATTCACATTTGGCTACAAGACGTCCATCTGTGTGATGAAACGAGGGCGCCATACAACTTCGTGCGATTTTTGGATTCTTTTCGATGACAATAAACATTTTTTTTTTAAATATCCCCCTTCTTTGGCTGAATATGACAACACATTCCACACAAGTACGTTATGCAAGTATGCATATATATGCAAGTCAACGAATATATATACAATATATTAATATGATGCATATAACTATTTTTAAATTCCTTTTTCATATTTACGAATGTATCCGCACCAAACTTGGTATAAACATTTATCGACACAATAGGAAAATAGTGTGGGTGTCCTCGTCGCTAAACATTCATGCCAGTGTTGCCAACCTATTTTTAAATTCAACTTTACAAATCTACACGCGTCCATTAATTTATACCAAAATTCGCACACATTTGCATTTGGTACTGAAGAAGGTCAAACAGACACTGCTGTTGTCCGTGTTGTCAACCAATTTCGAATATCTAATATTTCAAATTACTCCCATATCCTTTTCCATATCTGCACCAAACTTGGCATTTGGTTTCTCGGAGCTGCAATTGTCACTGTTTCCAAATTATGTTGTTCAGAAAAAATGAAAGCTGGTTGGTTTGTTGGCTGAATTGGATGACTGAAAGCTGGTTGAATTGGTTTGTCTTTGGCCTCAACACTATATAAGATGCACTGAGAAATTAGACTGCCATAAATTAAATGGCAAGACACCAAATAAATACTAGTATATAACGAAGATTGGAGTTCTCGAAGACTAAAAGCATGTAAAACAATTTATAGTATTAAAAAATATATATATATTAAAATGAACAATAAAGAAATAATAGCTAAGATACGGCCTAAACAGCCTAATTGAATGCCTTAGAAGAATTTCCTCATATGACTAAAAGTAAAAGCATGGGTGTACATATTATTAACAGTTATGAGAAAACTAATCGTTGAACGGCATGGTTTTCGTCTTGACTATAATATTGTTACCTTTCAATAGATCAATCTTCTAAGACAGTCATTTAGGTCGGTATCAAAATTACACTGGTCAAAAATATTACAGAAGGAAGGTATACATAGAAGTTCATGTATTTAATTCACATAGTTCATCAAACTTGTTCTTACTTTTTACTTGTCATTTTCTGCTCTACGTTTGTCTGGGACGCGACTCTGCCCATTGTACCGCGTAGGTCTGCTGCGTCGGTTATTGTTCCAATAGTTTTAGCTGTTCTTTTTCCTGTTTCTGCCACGTTCGCCTTTTTTACCTTTTTAATCTTTTTAATGACCAGTATATTTTTCGCTTTTAGTACATTTTAATAAAAATAAGGTAATTCTTCTGGTGCAGTTATTTAGGATAGTATTTTTTTTTTTTTTTAATAAAATAAAATAAAATAAAAGCTTGCTTTTTAAGTTCTTTTCTATAATTTTGCATCCTTCTCCGGTTTCGAGAATTCTAATCTTTATTATGAACTATAAATTATTTTGTCTATATAAGTTTGCTTTATTTCCATTTATGCTGCAGCGTCGTTATTCCATGATGTTTCACCACAATTTGGAGCAGCCTAATTTCTCTATGCGCAGCCCACCTAGTGATCTAACTCTGCAAATGGCGTAGGCTTAAATTTTTTTTTAATTAGTTGGCAACATTGACAACTGCGGCGCCTAGTGTACCTCTATAACTAGTTCCAGTACCAAATGCAAATGCATGCAAACTTTGGTAAATTCAATAGACGCGTGTAGATTTGTGTAAGTAAATAAGCTTGTATAAGTTGATTTTTCAAAATAACGTGGCAACACTGACATATGGACTCTTATAGACGGGGAGACACACACACACACACTATTTTCCTATTGTGTCGATTAATTTTTATACCAAGTTTGGTGTGGATGCGTCCAACAATATGGAAGCAATTTTAAAATTGAATTTTTGAAGAAGAAACAAGGTGGCAATACTGTCAAATCGGACGACGCAATACCAAACCCGAAATATGAAAATATTTTATTGTCATCCGAAATATGTTAGTGTGAAAAGTTTGTAGTCGATTGGATATGTGGAATTGGGTCAAAATAAGCTTTCAATATTTCATTCTTGCTAACTAAGAAGTGAAGTTAAAAGCTTGTATAACAAATGTATTAATCTATGTTCATCTCACTGATCGTTTGTATAATGTATGTATACTGTTCGCAAGAAAAAAATATCTTGATACGCAACTCGATAGTCATAACCAGATAGCATTCGTCAACATCTAACACGGCCTGTCTATGTCATCCCAACTTGGATAGCGGTGGCCTTTTAATGTGTCAATCCTGGATGGATTCCGCGTCAAATGAGGCCAAAGTCAGCTTTATACTAATTTTTAGGTTGTCCAATTTTTGGCTGGTGCTCCTAGACTATCTGTGTATTATGTATGAGTAAATCCAAGTTTAAGCTTCAAGTTATATAACGAAACGTTCGGTAATCAATGCAAACAACAAATTCAGTAGTAATGGCATATCTACGTCTACAAAATATAGGTAAATAATACCCATTTGAGTTTGCTAGTGCCTGCGCTGAAAATATATGTTACGAAAAAGTACTTTTTTGTTTCGCTTTCCGTGATTTCGAATACGGCATGGTAACAGTCAAACAAGGATGACGAGCATCTTTCTTAACTGAATGACAGAAAACTAGTCATTGCAGAGTTGCCAGCCTTCATAAAAGAACCGAGTTTTAAGTTGCAACTACTGAAATATTCTCAAGTGAAACAGCTGACAAACTTACACAGATAATAACATATAATTATCACAATTATGCTGTACATTTTGATAATACACTAATCTTTTCACTAGTTGTTATTTGAAATAACAGAAGTTCATATAGTTATTTTTAATCGCAGACTACTTTGTTTTTTGTCAATACGGCAAGGTACACATTCCTGTTCACTTCCTTTTTTTTCTCGGCATTGCAGTTTCTCTCTTACGGTATTAACTTTTTTAATATTTTCCCATTTCCTGGTTCAATTCCGCTTCTTTGAACAATGCAATAGATTTTATTAATGTTGTTATCACTCTCTGATATAAAAATATGAAAGAGCATTTATGTTCTTAATTGTATTGATATCGGCTAGATGTTTTGATAATTCTGAAATTGCTTTAAAATCCGCGTATCTGGCATCTCTTCGTGGCAATATTCTTTCAGTCTTAAAAAGTGTTCCTTTCTGTTTTTTCGATATTGGGTGAAGCAGCCAGTAATGCACAACCCAGAGGTTTTTTTTTTTTAATTATTATTATATCATTATGTCTTGGAAGCCAATAAAAACGTGAATCCTGAACTCTGATTATTACTTTCTGTCCCCTGATTGGCTGCTTAGATCGTAAAATAAAATATTTGGGTGTTTTAGACCCCACCCACCGCCAAAAATGTTTTAACAAGCAGTTACGAATTACTAGTTTGAGACACTTCTGCAGTTTGAAGAAAGAACTGTAAAAGTAGTACTCTGTTTTTTTATACTTAAAATCTCAAAAGAATTTATAAAATTAGCAAATGCGGTAAAAAAAACTACTAACTACTGTTAAAAAATTGGGAAAATACGAAGAACACTTACATATTTTGCGTTACAAGGCTACAACTACCTATTTTTAAATGACAGTATCGAGAAGCAATCAAGGAAAATTCGCCTTTTCCTCCATTAACCATTTTCAGCCATGTACTGAAAAAAGACGTAAATGTGCGTTCGGAATGGGATTCAATAGAATTTCAAACTATTTTCTCATATATTTTATTGTCTGTACCATTGTGGTTATTTTTCGTGTTAAGAAAAGTTTACACCTTTGTATGAAATAACCTCTTCTATCTACACCAATGAGCAACAACATTCTCTATGAGAAAACAGACTATTCTGCAAAGCCACCACACAAATTTGTAATGTATTCGATTTCTACAGACCTGTATTTCGCATGTATATGGAGGCATAACGTATCCAGTGTTTCTTAATTTTATTTAATATGTCGTCAGCATGTCGAAACTAATGGATCCCACTCACTGCCTTCCAGACTTATACGACTTGCGCTTCTTTAGTACAGGGTGATTCAAAAAGAATTTACGTATTTCCAAGATATATTGTAACGAATAGAAATAGTACAACTGTCAATTTTTTACAAGTAGTTACGAATATTGAAAGGTTATCTACAGATGTGCAATATGGCCTCCACCAGCGGCACGGGCTGCGTTGCAAATCACTTTGGATTCTCGCGACATTTTCTCCAGACACACGTGGTCTTCCAGGACTCGTATCTATGAGCTGTCTTTTCCATCTACGAGTGTTCCATTCATTAGGAGAGATCGATTTGGTACTTCAAATGGAAACATCCTTGCACTGTAATCACTGAATTACACTTCGCAAACTCAAGGACACAAAAATGCCTTCTGGTGCTGACTCGCCATTTTCATTCGTAGTGGCATCTTGAAGACAAAAGCAGAACACGTGCGACCTAGCGACGATCGACTGAAACTAGATAAAGTTATCTTCCGCCAGAGCGCACCGTGCTGTTCAGTGATCAGTAGTTTCGACAGCATAATATTATATTCTTTTTGAATCACACCGTATATTTCATTACTACTTCTGTTCCTACAGAACTTAGCTTCCACCAGATAGAGAGGCGTCAGACCTTATATATATATAAGGTAAATTTATGATAAAAAGTGAGGAAGATACAGCATATTTGTTCCGTAGAAAAATAAACACACACGTACACAACACTAATTTTTACATAGTTTTTTGCAATATTTCTATATTAATATCGTAGACTTCCTGTAGAAGAAGAGAGACGCACACACGTACATAGAACACAGGACTAGGACGACAGCAGCGACACGTAGCGGACGGTGCATCGTTTGGAGAACAGTTGAATGCTGAATGGCGCGTGGAACAATTTACAACTGTAAGTACTGGATAGGACTGTGGAAGGAAAAGTGTTGAAAATGCAGAGAAAATGGGTTAGAGTTATTGAAGGTTAAGTCTAGGATACATTTTCGTGCTCAAACACGAAAGACCCCTTCCCACAGACGGTGTATTGAGGTGCTGGTCGTAGGGGGTAAAATGTGGATTACGGCAACCAGGAAAGACAGGTCAAAATTGATGATGTGAGACTAGGGCCTCCGGTTTGTTAATAGTGCAAAAGTGGCGATGGTTATTAACACGAACGTTGAGACATCCATCTGTTTCACCCACATAAAAGGCATCACAACATTTGCAGGTTAGGATGTATATAACATTAGAGGTGTGGCATGTACCCTTGGGATTTAGTGTACATTGGCCATTAGCAGTATTGATACTGACTGTGGGAGAACTGATGAAGATGGAGCAGGTCTTACATCTGGGTCTCATGCAAGCATGAGCGCTAGTTTGGTGGATGTTGAAAAACTAATCTCGGTTTGGTGGGAATACTGATCTTGTGTCTGGGTCAAACTGGAGAATATGGAAATGAGAGTGTAGGATTTGTTTGACCTTGGTTAGTTTAGGATGGAACTGGGTGATCAGAGCTGGTGGGTTGAGTGTTTGAGTTGTTGGATGTGTGAGGATACACGGTTGACTAGAGCCTCCTGTAGGCATTCGTTGTAAGTTACAGTAGCAGAGGTGGTGGAATTCAAGCGTTGTCCTCTGAATGCAAGGAAGAAAGGAATCGCTTTCTTGGTGTGGTAAGGATGGGAACTTTGAGTAGTGTAAATACTGCATGTGGTTGGTAGGCTTTATGTGAACGGAAGTACGAAAGGTTTTGAGGGTGTTGTTTTCAAAAGTGATGTCCACGTCAAGGAATGTGACTCTTTTGTTAGAAATGGACCAAGTGAACTGGACAACACAGAATTGGTTCAGCTGTTCTAGGAATGTGTTGAGACTGGTTTCACCATGACTCCATATCATCAGGATATCATCCAAGAACATTATCCAAAGTAGTGGGGTCAAGGGCTGAGTTTGTAGGAAATCATGTTCGAGCTTGCCCATAAACAGATTAGCATAAGAAGGTCCCAGTCTCGTACCCATGGCAGTGCCTCGGATCTGAAGGTGATGTTTGTCGTCAAAGATGAAGTTGTTACATGTGAGAACTAAGTTGGCCAGGTTAAGATGGAAAGCTGTGGTAGGAGTATGAAGTTTGGGTCTCTGGTTAAGGAAAAATTCCAAAGCTGATAAGCCATGGGCATGAGGAATGTTGGTATATCTATGACACAAAGCAGTATGCCAGAAGGAAGAGGCGGTTATTTACGGATGATTTCTAATAATAGGTGGTAGGTGTCACGTATGTAGTCAGGCAGCGCTTGAACATGTGGTTGAAGGAAGGAGTCAACAAGAGCGGAAATACGTTCGGTAGGAAAATTATAGATGGCTACAATTGGTCTGCCTGGGTTATCTGGTTTGTGGATCTTCGGTACTAGGTAAATGGTCAGGGTACGCGGATTGTCCAGAGTTATAGACATTTCAGAAATGCTCTCACGAGGACCATTATCGGTAATGAAATAGGGAATTTTCTGTTTATGAGTGTAGGTTAGATCTGTGGCAGTGGGTTTGTAGGTGCTGGGATCAGATAGTTGACGGTACGCCTCCTGGAGGTAGTCAGGTTTGTCTAAGACTACTGTAGTAGACCCCTTCTCCACTACAATAAGCTGTAAAAATACGCTGTAAGTATCTTCCTTACCTTTTATCATAAATTTACCTTAAATTGCCCTTCCGGCTTTCCTCGGTAATAGTGTGTGTATATATATATATATATATATATATATATATATATATATATATATATATCCATTCATCTACAGGACACAGCGGTGAACAGAAGTTTTCTTATTTCAAAAATAAATATATATAAATATCGTATATATTTATTAACTTGCAGAGATGTACACAATCACATGACGCGCGTTTGTGGAAAATACTGCCCTGACATGTAAATAAACAAAATCTATATTGGTAAAAAATATGATCTTGCATCGGAAAATAATTCGAAGTCCAAAAATTGCACCAAGTTGAATAGTTCCCTCGTTTTATCTCGGAGATCGATATTTTTGTAACTCAATGGGAATTAATAATTATAATTTTTCGCTAGTAGATGTCACAACATGACATATACCAGTACAACAATAGTATAGTTTAGTCGAAATGTAGAGAATAGGTGCATTTTGGGTATGTTGTATGGATCGAGCAAGTGAACAAAAAAAACAATTTTCTAATTCTAACGACCGCCGCCGGCGCTACTAGCGCGAAAGAACTGCAACATTTTCGGCCATTTTTCGTTTTTTGTCGAATACCACCTAAACAATGTGTTTAATAGAAAAGGTTAAGGTTAGCTTTTATAAAGAAGAGTAAATTTGCTAAATTTTGCATGCAGAACGGTTTTTCTACTTCAAATAGTTTCATCTCTTCAAAGTTCAGCAATTTTTTTCAAAAAAAAAAGAGAGAGAGAGAAAAGTACAGAGTTTCAGCCGGTTTTAGCCCTGTAGCTTCTAAATGGCGAGTGCTACAACAAGATGTCATATAATAAGTTTTAAACTAGAGTAAATTGCCTATAATTTGACTACAGAACAGTTTTTCTACGTCTAATAGATCACGAGATACAGAACATTGAAAAAATGTTGTTTTTTGAAAATGTAAAAACTGAATTATGATTCTTGTACTAATTTTGATAGGAATGAGTTGCTGACAACACTGAAAAACATATATTTGCAACTTACAAACTTTTTAATAAGAATAATATGTTAACGAAGGAATTATTAATCAACATTGTATTTTTTTTAAAAAATCGAAAAATGTCATAATTTTTCCCGTTTTAAAAAGGCAGGACGGCTATAATAGGTAGTTTTGACCAAGTGGTCCGTTTCTTCAAGTTCCACTAGCTGAATTCAAACTTCCAGATGTCGGTAGGTAATTGAGCGTCAACATCCGCTGCGTCGCAGTCCAAAATGAGGGGTGCTGAATTTTTGTAGGACTGCCCAATACAATGCTTGCATATCGAGGAGCGCTTCAGTCCTGATTTTCTGCATCTGCATGAATTCATATAACCTTTTTTTGCATGCACAAGAGATGTAGTGGAGAAGGGATTCCGGAGTTGGGTCCTTTTCTGTTTTTAGGGGGAAGGGGACCCGCGGTGTGCTCATCCAGCCCAATTATAAAGTATTTTTCTCTTCTCCCAGCCACGCCTGCACCTGGTGGTGTTCTCATGGCATGTAGCCGAGCAGCATCCCTAGTGAGAGCAGTCTGGAAAGATGGAATTTTGTTTTGGTGGCTGCTTTTACAAAAATGCAGCACCTCAGTTCGTCAACATTTTGTGGCACAGGATCACCCCCATACAATTCAACCAGGAAATTTTCTCCAACCTCTGCCACTTCCTCTGTTGTGGCATGAGGGTTAAAGGTTTTATATATATATATATATATATATATATATATATATAATAATAATAAAGTTCGGGATGCTTGGATAGTAGTGAGCAGAAGTTGTTTTCCCTAGGCCGAAAAGTGCAGATGTTCTGTTTAGGAATAAAATAACGTTTGGAAATCTGAGTAGCGAAAGAGTCGACTGAGTAGAAAACATGAGCAGCTTTACCTTTTCCGCACTTTTGGAGGAATACATTTTTGTTGACTTCTGCTAATCCGGCGAGGAGACAGGAAGATATATATATCCTCGCCAACGACTATCACAGCAACATTATTAGGGGCTTCATCGTACATGCCTAAAACAAACTTGTACTTAAACATTGTATCTAAATATTCAGCACCTCCTCCTCCAGAAGCTTGCTTTTTAAGTGCTCTAACGAAAACCTGTACTGACTGATACTCACGCTGGTGCAACAAGTTAAACTTCTATCTTTCCACTATATTGCATGAAGTCGTTCCGAGAGATTCAATTAATTTGCTTCAGATTTCATCGTACGAACTACCATTTACGTAAGCCGGTAAATATATCTTAACATAGTCTCTTAACATATCGTAAGCCTCAGAACCTATTGAGTCTAACAACATATTAATTGTTTATCTTCTGACACAGATTGTGCACAGCAGTAATGTTGGAAGCGTTCTAAGTATGATTCTATATTTGCTTCGTGAACATTTAATGTTTCTAATCCCACATTAGAAGACAACATCCTGTTAAGCACTACAAACTGCGCCAATGTAAAAGTACAGGTAATTTCATCCAAATAAAACTTTCACTTTGATTCGATTATATTAACTTGAGGCTACTATAACTGGCCATAGTATAGTACATCTTTTATGAAGTTCTCTACACTAAATTGCTTGCGGTTAGTTCGATTCCAATTGTTACAGTTCGATTTCAAGAATCCTGCTACTAATATAAATACGAACAACACTTTAAAGGAAACACCAAAATACACAGCAGATATCATACTTTAATATAACACAGATGATTCATAGGCCAGAATATCAATCAATTACAAGTCTCACGACATGACATGTTAAAACCAGGCTTGTATCACATTGGACCAATAATCCATGATTTTCAATATTACATTCAGTAGCTCCAGAGTTCATTCAAGCTTGAAAATTCGGAACTATTTATTTATATTTACAGAACCATCTTTACAGCCATCGCTTAAGTGGAACAAGTCTATGCTCATTACAACATACTGGTCTTAATCTTTGAATCATACTTTATCCGCTTCAGCAGAACAACAGAAAAATTCCAATAAGTACATAATTCTAGTAATCAAAATTAGTACAACAATCACGATTCAAGTTTTAAATTTTCAAAAAACAACAACATTTTTCCAAAGTTCTGTATCTCGTGATCTATTACACATAGAAAAACTGTTTTGTAGTCAAATTATAGGCAATTTACTCTAGTTTACAAATTATATGACATCTTGTCGTAGCACTCGCCATTTAGAAGTTACAGGACTAAAACCGACTGAAACTCTGTACTTTTCTCTTTTTTGGAAAAAAGTCGCCGAACTTTGAAGAGCTCCAAAACTATTTGAAGTAGAAAAACCGTTCTGCATGCAGAATTTAGCAAATTTACTCTTCTTTAAAAAAAGCTAACGTTAACCTTTTCTATTAAACACATTGTTTAGGAGGTATTCGACAAAAAACGAAAAATGGCCGAAAATGTTGCAGTTCTTTCGCAATAGTGGCGTCGGCGGCGGTTGTTGGAATTGGAAAATTGTTTTTTTGTTCACTTGCTCGATCCATACAACATATCCAAAATTCAGAACTACCCGAATTAATGCATTTATTTGACAATTTGACTGGACTAGTAGATCTAAGCAATATTTTTATATTCTCCCTCATTTTTATGAAGATACTATGAAAGGTCCATCCACTGCAGGCTAGATACATTGCTTGAACTATTTTATTTTTTGGAGTAATTAAAACGAAGAAAGACAAATCCATTTTGTCCAATAACAATTATTAAGTCCATTAGTCCAAGTTGATGTAGGTAGTATATGGTACCCTTCTCATCTGAAAGCTATATCGCACACCACGGAATACACCAGATTATACGGCGTATATCCGTTTATATGTATTCAGATGTGTGAATACACAAGAAATAAACTGACACACTAATTATGGTGTTAATGTGTTCATAAGCTATCGAACATAAATCTGCCCTGTACAAGGAACTTTATGATTAATCTTTGAAACAGAAATACAGTTGACCTTTATTAGGTTTTACTTCAAAATGAAGTTTACTGCTAAAATGTTAAAATACACTATTTAAAAAGGATTTATATATGTATTTTATTACTTCTTCTGCATACTGTTAATGGTTTTGAACATATGGATGAGTTGAAGGCAATTCGAATTTACGTCACACAACGTAGTGTAACTCATATAGATATAACGAAACAAACACGTACTAACAATGCAACCCTCTAGTAGTGTGTTAGAATACAAGCAGATGAGACAAACAAAATTTAGTTTCTTCTAGCGGTATAAAGGCACTTTGTGCAAACTATATTCCTGGAGGTAAGATTTTTTCACATCTAACGAAAAGTCTAGTTTTAACAGCTATCGTTACACATTATTACTATTATGACTTAAAGGAACTTGTAATTTCTGGTACACTTATACTGAATTAAGTCATAGAATTCGTAGCTCTGCTGTCAATTTTAATCAGTGTTAAACAACACGACAATTTAACAAATGACTAAAAAGAAAGATGCGAAATGGCACACGTTGGAAAGGATGGTGAAAACTGGTGACGTCCTTATAGTACAGTAGCACATATACCATATTTCAGATTACGACACTTCATCGTCAAATACTGCTGCGTTAAAGGTCACATGATATACCAGTACGTAATATATTACATGTACTTAAGAAAAATATGTCAATCTTACGGGAAGAAACTAGCACATTTTTTCCGCATATAAGTGATACGTTCTTCCCTACTGAATTCACTGACGTTGTCACCAAAAAAACATCTCCATAAACTGTATATATAGCCTTGTATTCTGAGCTGTTTCCAAATGTGGGAATATTACAAATATTGTCTTCAGTATTCTTTAGATAGATATTTACTTGATCATTTACCTGCTTCTGCGCTGTACGTAATTATTCTTCGAGATTCTACAGAAACTCTGTACTATTTCACATTTATTGTTGTAAGGTTTCCAGGGATTCGGCAAGTCTTTATAACTGCATCTTGGTTCCAATCCATGAATGCTGTTTGTTGATTGTATGGTTATTAACGTTCTAAACAAACTTGCTACGGTCGGGACGAGAGTTTCTGGTACGGTAGGTTCCGAAAGAATGTTTTGTGTTCGTTTATATACATATTGCTCACAAGCATCTACATTTTGCCTTGAAAAACATAAGTGTATGTACAAGAGCATTAATGGCAATGAAAGCAAACAATGAGAGAATATAATCAATTTTCTTGTTAACAACAGTAACCAACAGAAGTCAGCGAGCCTATGTTCGAGGAGGAAACTTGGAGAAACTAAGGAAAAAGAAAGATACCCGCAAGTACGTGCGCTGTAGTCATTCAATGTCGTCTGCTGTGAAGGCTGACATCATCTGACGCGGTGGTTAAAAATTGTCCTCCATGGTTTCTCACAGCACCTTCCTCTATATCCCGCCCGATTTTATTATTACGAGTGGGCGAATGCTTATACCAAAATCGTCTGTGTTGTTGCAGGTCACGTGATAGAAGTAGATTCGCAACGAAGCTGTGCATAACGTGCTCTCAGAGACTTTCCGAAATTGCGCTAGCTCTAGCCCTTATTACAACAATATACGCTAACAAAATCATACGAGTTGGTATATGCGTCTATTAAGTGTATTAGATTCAGGTTAATTTGATTTGATTTGATTAGTGAGAGTTATATTCTAATGTTAAGTAAAGCAATGCCAAGGTTCTTTCCAGATATATTAACAAGTTAAGAAATGGTTTTATAGATAAAATCAAAGCTCCCCCGTATAAAATCAAATGTTTCTAGATGAATGCTTTGTCGCGCTAATACTATAATGGACGGAAGATTTTGAGATTGGACAGATGGGGCTTGTTGGAAAGACAGCAATTCTTTTGGTTGATTTATTTTAGAAATTATTGATGTAATGTTGTATGAGGTTACCAAAGGAATATGTAAATAAGGGTTCTTTTGAGGAAGATATGTGTCTTGTAGATAAGCAACCGAAAGTGTTCATGTAGGTTCGGACTCAAGGAGTCGGATTCAGGAAGATTATGTCTAATTAAGTATAATCTGATGTTAAGAGATGATGGTATCTTTTGGAGATAAAATAGAGGTTACAAGGTGACAGGGTCATTACTTTGAATCGATGTATGGTTGAGATATACGACATATGTTTAAAGGATATCTTCTATATTGGGTCAGCGAACTATAGATGTCTCCCATTTACCACGAAGTACTTGCTAATAAAGTTTTGAAGATATAACCTCGTCTCAGACATTGTATTCTGCTAGGTTAAGAAAGCTTTTATGAAAGATGACGTCGACTGCTAATTCAGATCATAGTTATTCTTCACATGTCAAAGAAATATTCGAGTGATAGTTTTCTCCAACGTTTCAGATCACGAGAAACCCAACGGTGCATGGCTCCTGTTTGGCTTGCAGTTTCTGAGATCTTGAGGGGCAACAAATGAAAAGTGCTAAGTGATTTAAACGGACTTTCCAGTTTTAGGGTACAAGTCATAGTTTTCCCCACGTTTTCAGACCACGAGGAAATAATGATGTATGACTCGTTTGACTTGTAGTTACTGAGATCTGGGGGAGTAACAAATGAAAAATACCAAGTGACTGAGAAGAACCTGTCAGTTTTTCCCCATGCTGTCAGACCACTGTCAATCTAAGAAATATGCTTGTAAACTTAATGAAATAGGATAGTTAATGTCCAGATCTCAATCTTTATTCATAGCAACAGCATATCCGGGAATCCAGTCGAAATCCGAGCTAACAAAAATACAGTGCCATATAAACAATTATCATTATTACAAAAAATAATCCGAAGTATTGTTGAACCTCAATTACACAATACAATATCATAAATATTTCCCTAACAATTACTCCTACCTCAAAAAAAAAAAAATGAAGGTTATGCCAAGTGAAAATGTTTCATAAGTGTGGCATCTCGCTCCACAGCTTTGGATAAATTTTTATGCACCCAAATTTCCTTCCGAGGAGCTAAATGCTCATTGTTCATATCATAACCCAACCTGGTAATCATAGCTATTAATTGTAGTTCAGCGTCATTCATTTTATGTAGAGATTCACATTACGTCTGGTTAAGTTGATTCGGTTTACCAACTTATGCTGTCTATGAACTTACTGTTTCATCCATTTTATCCTTTAAGTCCGTCATTAGTTTCGTGTCCTCAACATGGGAATTGTTATTTCACTCGAGTCTTTCATGTTTAACATTTATTATTAAATCTTGGCAGCGATCTTGATTGATTTTCAACGTATCCAAACAATGTTGTAGCATTTCCATTGAACTGCTATTCATATCTAAACTGTACATGAGCTGTTCCATACAAACATGAGAAGACTGTGACAAAGTACTCAACAAATGTGAACTATTGTTAGATCCGCGAACACCATCTATTGAAGAAACAGTACGTTTCGATTGTGCTTCGAGCTCGTCATCTAATAAACAATGTCTCCAATTAGCGAATAATTGATCCATACCAGCTCTACCTAATAATGGAAATTGAAGATCAGCCGGAATTACTATCCAAGTTGTCAAGAAATTACGCTGTTTGTAGCTTAGCGGGATCTTTATCAAACCTTCTACCGAAAGACAATGGTGAGTTAAAGTGTGTAAAGAAAGTTCCAATGGTTCAATCTGATGTAGCTGTAAACGTTTAACATTATCTTTGTCAATAATGTTATAACAAGCACCCGTATCCAACATCACATTCATATCAAAACCATTTATCGTTATCTGAATCAAAGAAGCTGGTGATTGATCTGCATTGTTTAAATCTGAAATGGTGTTAATCCAAAGATTATCCCAGGCATCTTGAGCCACTTGTATGTGAGAAACTACTTCATTCAATTGGTCATCCTTGATATGATTCACATCCCTGCCATTACTCATTTCCTTGAAGCTATTGTTTCCACTAGAAGATCTACTCTGGAATTCACGCTTCTTTTGATAACAGCATTTTTGAGAATTATTTTTCTTTCCACAATACAAACACGTTTTTTCCATATGCTGGACAATGGCCTCTACTATGTTTATAAGCACAAAACTTACAGGTATACACTCTCAACTTATTCGATTCGTGTACACTTGTTCCTGGTTGCCTAGAGTTGTTTTGTCTAATCCAATTTGCTTCCGAAGTATGGCACTGGGGATCGTTAGAGCGCTGAGAAAATATTTTGCTGTCCATATCCACTAATTCAAACTGCAGCGCAATCTCAGCAGTTTTCTCAAATACCAAATCATCCGAAGCCAGTAATCGTTTACGTAACGAAGTGTCCAAAATGCCGAAAACTAACTGCGTTGTTAATGCCGCATCCCAAAAGGAAGTAAAATTACATTTATTAGCTTGTACTCTTAAAGCAGAAATAAAATCTTTCATAGGTTGCCCTTGCTGTTGATACAAACGGTGGAATTTGTATCGTTCAGTAATAATATTTGACTTAATATAAAAACGTTATACTAAAAGCTCTTTAATCTCGGTAAAAGATAACTGATTCAAAGCTCCAGGAGCCACAAAATCTTTCATTTGACTATATACTCTTACATCCACAGAAGTCCTCAATAAAGTACCTTTCTTTTCTTCCTTGACCTCCTGCACTAAGCAATACATTTCAAAATGTTCCAAGTATTGGTCAATCTTTTCTCCAAATGGATCAAATATCTGAAAGTTTAACGATGTGCTAGCCATATTGTTTTATGGGTCCAAACGTTGATCTTGTCGCCACATTGTCAATCTAAGAAATAAGCTTGTAAACTTGATCAATAAAACAGAAGAGTTAATGTCCAGATCTCAATCTTTATTTCATATCAGCATATCCGGAAATTCAGTAGAAATCGAGCTAACAAATATACATCGCCATAAGAACAATAATCATTATTACAATAAATAATTCGAAGTATAGTTGAACCTCAATTACACAACACAATATCATAAATATTTCCCTAACAATCACGAGGAATGGCTCATCTCCGTGTGAGTTGTAGATACTGAAAACTCAGGGAGGGAGGGGGAGAACGTAAGATAAAGAATCCAAAACACTGAAAAGGACCTGACAGTTTTACAGTCAAAGTCATAGTTTCTCTACCGTTTGGACCATGAGAAATCCAACGGGGTTTATGGCTCATCTCTGTGTGGCTTGTAGTTACTGAGATCTGGCGAGGGGAGAACAGTACACAGGCGGAATGGAGAAAATAAGCAAATTAAAAGAACATGTCAGTTTTAGAGTCACATTTTTTCTTACCCTTTCAGACCATTAGAAGTCCAACGGTGATGTGTCCGACTTGTAGTTGCTGAAATGGACAGGGGGGGGGGGGAGACAGACAAGACAAAAACTGTATATCTGCAATACAACTGAATCATATCTGGTAATGTCACAGGGCCATACGGTTCCAAGACACCCTAGCCCTTCAGTATTTGAGTAGAAGCACTTTATGAGATAGACAACATAGTATTGTTGTAGCTGCTTCCTGGTGAGCAAAGTTTTCCTTTTTTTTTTTAATACTAATGTGAATTGTATTTTTGGGCTTTAGACATCTAAGGCTAAGGTCGGGATAGGGGAGGGGAAAGAATTCGGGAAGGTGTCGGCCACGGCCTATGTTGAAGGTGCCATTCCGGTATTTGCCTGGTGTGACTGAGGAAAAACCCTGGATTTTTTTTTCAATACTGATATTATTGCAACTGAATATATTTGAAAAAAGTAATCAAGGTTAAAACGCGGGCTCAGCTGTTGCGCGATTTAACTCACAGTTGGCGATATTGACGCCACACAAGCCTTGCAAATGCTTTTAAGAAAAACTCAAACCTTTCCGCTAATGAAGTTGAATCTTATTAACCACAAACCATACATCTGGAAAACCTCGAATCCATCGGGTAACTTCTATTCCGAGTGTTGACAATGGAATTGTCTTTATAAAGGGATGCTTAGTGGATGACATCATCACGCAATACTGCGCACAAGTGGCTAATTTCATGTCAGCAAACAGGCATTTCTTTCACCACCTAAACTTTCAGTGTGTTCTGTATCATTTCCCCTAGAAGTGATGAGGGAAGGGAGTCGATAATACTAGCACGAGTATCACATATTCCTCTTTTGAACCTAGTCTCCTTCATCCTCCGAATATAGAAACCACCCTTTGATAATGCTAATAGTTGTGTTGTTTAGTTTGATTCTGGAACAAACTGTGAAGTAAATAAGTATACTCAACTAAGTTTTCCTCAGTCACACCAGGCCAATGCCGGGATGGTATCTTGAAGTAAGGCCCTGGGCGACTCCTCCTCACACTCTATTCCCTCTCCTATCCCGGCCTGAGCCTCAGATGCCTGAAGGCCATAAACAAATTCAAACTAAATTCCATAGCATTACATCTCAAATAATGCCTACGCGTATCAGATTGTTTTCGTTCAAACGAGTCTTGCGTAGTAAGTGCAATGACTCCTCGAGCCACGGATAAGGAAGAATGGACCAGAGTATACGTTCTAGGTACCATACCGGCATTTGCCTTGTGGAAATGTGAAAAATTCTTGAAAATTTTGGAAAGGAACAAGCGCCGCCTTCTCGGTGCTTACCTGAAGTCATACATGGAGATTGGGTAATGGGTATTTTAAAGTTATTTTCAAACATTTTACCCTATAAAATTATTAAGTCTATGATTCAAGAAAACACCTTTATATTTGTTAATCATAAACAGTCAAAATAGCAATGCAGAAAAATTAACGTGAAAAAGAAAAATGCTACTTTTGACAGACGTTACAACGGCCAAACAAAGAAATTCATAAATATTTAAAGGAATTACAATTATAAGATTGCGTAGGTGTTCTTTGACGAAAATACTCTGAAATAAAAAAAAGAAACTATCAAGGAACCTTGACACGTAAAGTATTTACAGCCTCTGAAGGCTGCAGATAATCACTTCATCCCATATACTGTGTGTGTGGAAGAAGAAAATAGAAGGTAATGGACCTGGTATTTACTACATACGACTGCCGAAAATATGAAATGTCGGGCTTAGAACCTCCCGCAATTATCAGGCAAGTAGGCGTTCTCTACGCTACAATCCTCGATCTGAATTATCTCCTTTTGGACACTCTACTACGGGATTTGAAAAATGAGAGACTTCAACTTAAGCAAACGTAAAACGTGACAGTGCAACTAGTACAGTTCAAAGTGCTAACCGTGGTGGCACTGTACTGCCCTACTCAAGAATAGTACGAACAGTGATTTCATAGGCCCAAAAATTTGCCGAAAGTAGTCACGCGTATGTCCACTTCACAGAAAAAAAAGGAACAGCTGACCATATTATACTCACTCAGTCAGACTTACCTTGCACCGAATCTTTTAAATTACGCCACAAAGTGGAAAATTCTCGTCACTACAGGATTGCTTTAAAAGCTGAAAATTTTAGTATCATTAATTCTAGTTCTTCCTATAAGTTTCCAGTACCTTCAATTGATTCGTGGTAGTGTCCTAATACATGAATCAAACCTAATAAGAACAGTAGCACCACACGTTTATATAAGTATTATTCACGTTAAATTCATCACAATCCGATAACTCGCAGAAGAGTAAAAAAACCTTGCTTGTCGCTCTACTAACACTCCCCACCGGCAGAAGCCGTAAACTCTTAAGCTCTATCCGAATCCACCATTTTGCAAACTTGATGGTGCCGTTGTACCGTTTGATACGCTGTTGATGCTATCCGAATTGCTATCCGATGCTATCACTATCCGTTAATAAATGCAATCGTTTGTGGAAACAAGTTGCTATGACTTACGGTGATTTGTGGTTCACGCTATACATTTCAGATGAGTTTTATTAGAAACAATGGGCAAATTTAATTTCGGCGGCCCCAAAAGTGTAAAATTTTATGTAATGTTTATAAAGCGTGTGGAAGAGTTGAAACGCAATTTAAAACAGTTTCGAATCATTGTAGTGTGAAATGCGAGTGAAATAGCGAAAAGTACGTTGGAGTGTTAAAGGCTATTTGAATCTCGTGTAATATCTATATAAAATATCTCACGTTACTTTTCTTAAACCTGTCTTTGCACTTTCGACATTTAGCCCGTGATTTTGTAACAAAAATACCTGCCATTCATAGCACGAAGTGACGCCACTCACACGACTCCGCATGTGCTATCTTTGTCATCTGTTGACAAACTGGAGTGCTTATTTAACGAACTATTACTGACACGTGGCTTTTCATAATAATTTATGAACTGCTGGTTGTCGCTAGGTTTTTTAGAAAATTCTTTTTACATTATTTTGAAATGAATGACTTGTACAGAGCGTACATATGTCTCAATAACTGGCGAAACTTGGGGTCCCAAAAGTAAAGTTTACCCTAAATAATAGGGATACATTTATCCCTTACGGAAGCAACTTAACCTTTGTTAATTACCCATGTTTAACTTCGTACACATAAATTAAAATAGTGTAATGTTATGTATAGTGCGGACCAGGTAGTGTAACCTATTACGAAGCTGCTCTATTGAAATCACTTCAGGGTCTTTGTACTCTTTAACTTTTCCGTATTTGATGCAATCTAACCTAACCTTGCTTTAACGTAGCGTATTGAGTCTCAAGCCAAAAACTGAAAGATATATGAAACTGCAAGAAAAAGTTATGGGTCGTGAAGTGATTATAATAATACACCCCTAAACAAATTACTCTCGTTATGTGAAGGCTGCATCACGTCCTTAGTGTTGTTGTACTTAATAAGAAACGGTATTATTGAATTTTGTACACGGTGGAAAAACCGCGTGGATAAATTTATACAAATTAATCTAAACCTCATGTCAACAATAGCACGTAGACACGTAAGAAAAGGAAAGTACGTGTTTTTGGAGTAAGTGGATGATCCACTCGTGTACAGCATGCCAGCTTCTCTTCAGGTTATGTTAAATTTGATAACGTTGAAAAATAACAAAAAATCTGACCGAGTACTTTCGGAATATTAATTCCACTCATGGGAACAAATCCACTTTAGGGTAAGCATGCTTCAAACAAACTTTCCCTAATCTAGTGTAATCAAAATTAATGAGAACTAGATTAAATTAACCTGTTAACCTAACGTGAGAAATTTAAACAACGAAAGGAACTGAGAGTAAAAAGTTAAGGAGTTACGATAAATGATCCACGATGGTATAATTAACGTGATTTTTTTTTATTATTATTATTACATCTACTAGGGGATGGGAATATGGGGATAAAAAAACATTATTTACTCTTTCGAAAGTAACTTTACCTAACCTGAATACAATATTGTACCGGGCCGACCGGTTATCATAGCCCTTCCCTTACAAAAAAAAAAAGTCAAGAGACATGCTTAGCAAATTTGTAATAGGCGTCTCACGAGATATTTTTAGTGCTATGCTTAGGGGTTATCTACACAGCAGCTAGGGAACCCCTAGAGATGTGTCCATGACCTGCTACCTGATTAATTTAAATTTATTTAGAGTCTTTACACAACTACAGGGATAGTTGAGGGAGTAGACCACAGGTGACCTAATTTCAAGGTATCATCCTGCAAGCCTGGTACGACAAGAAAACATGGGAACACCTCAGGGACGATGATCGACCATAGATATCGAACCCGGATCTACCGAATACAGCTACCTGTTTGAATTGCTGTCCTAGAATATCTACTCTCGCGTCTTCACATGTGTTTCTATGTGCAAGTTGGAATAACGATTTTTTATTTTTTTTATTTTAATACATTAAGATTTTACAAACCGCGACAACAGAACTGACATGTCCCGTAGGGTACTGCCACCCCGATAGGGGGTACACCCTCTCTATTTTTGAATTACAACTTAAAATTGTTACTGTTAAAATTGATCCTGAAAAAAATCTACTTACAATTCTCATAATAGTGCTGGGCTCCTTAAATAAATTACAATCAAATAATATGAAGTCTTCTGGAGAGAGAAAAAAAATACGAGAAAATTATAGGGTTTCCCTGTTCTCCGTAAGATTCTACAAGGTTTATGAATTCAAAACGATATTTGAGGTTTAAGTCAGGTTAAACAGTATTAGCGTATGTAATGTTACTTTAGTTTGGCTATGCTGGATTACGTATTCTGAAATTACGTAATCTGAAATTACGTATTCTGAAATACGTATTCTGAATTAAGGAGTTTAAAAAAAAGGCTCAAGAGAGAACAGAAGAAGAAAGAAGAAGCTAATTTGAGAACTCCAGTAGATGTTAGTGAACCTCCAGCAACAGTTCCACGCAGCCGACTTGCCTGAGAAGTTGGGATCCTAGCTTCAGCAGTCAATAGACATACCAGGCAAGTATTAATATATTATTACGTTACTACAAATCGCACATTTAGGGCATAGTAACTTTTCATACACCTGTATAACAGGAGAATTTACAATGACAAATAAAGATGATGTCATTTTGGTATAATTTTTCTGATAATGAAAGCTTCAGGTAATTATTGAATAGACTGGCTTACCACTTTGTGCTTATAATGTAAAAGAAACATTTTGATAAATTAAATTAGAAGGTCCACTCGAGCCTTAAAACAAAATGAGCATAAAAAAAGAACAGAAAACGTACTTCTTCTATTCTTAGAAACCGTATCTATTACGATTATAAATAATGAAGGAATATGTTAAAAAATATATAAATTTCTAGTATATTTTGAGATTTGAACCAAAACGTATCTAAAATGTCAACTCACGCAGTGTCGGGAACCCTACTGTCTTATACGATAAACCAAATAGTCAGGGAAATATAAATTAAATGAGAAAAAAAATACAGTCGAAATAAGAGTTAAATAAGTCCCAGGTATGATTCAACATTTCAATCGTTTCTTTTAATGTAAATTTTGTTCGCAATAAGAAAAGACACTTTGTCTCAGGGGGCATGTCAACTCCCTGCAAACTGTGCCCCCAGTTTGAAACTGCTTCCATTTTCTTAGATGTAGAAGTGGGCGGAGAATCCTTTACAAAATGCACTACACAGTTAATCTGTAACGATGTCAGTCAAACAAACTTTTGTTTTCGGCATTCTTGTAAACTGTTATTCTTAGCAACCTATTTTGAGTCTAATTGCACGTTAACCATTTTTAAGCAATTCCAAAGTGAGGATTTAAACCGAAATATGTGACAAAAGTATTGGAGCGATTACGACTGAAACTGTTTAAATGTAATGTAAGAGAAAACGTATAAAACTATTCGATTTTCGTAAACACGAGAATAGCTTAACAAACATAACGTCTTTCTCAACTGATTTCTGTGTTTTACCTTCCATTAGGTATTTTATATGTATTAGCATTATCTTAACAGGCTGTTACGTTTCCTCGTTCTTTTTAATTCTGAACATATGTGGACTCACGACCACGGCTGATCTTTAGTTTGAGTACATTAGGTTCTTAGTGTTCTCTTTACATTAAAATTTACCTTATTACATGTGGTGCAGTAGTGTAGCGAGATACAGAATATTTTAAAAATAAAAGTGAAAATAGCCATGGCTAATTTCAATATGTTTAAACATGGAATAAGAAGTTAGTAGCAGGACTAGCTGATACATTTAATAATATAGTAAGATATGTAGGGCAATGAATTTGTGATAACAAGGATGTGGACATTTTAAAGAAATCTCAAGCAGCAGAAATATTATCGTTAAATCATGAAACGATAGCACTGTTCCGCTGTTCGCAATGTGAAGCAAAAGCTTCTAATAAACTACTGACCACAACGCTAATATGTGAAAACATTTGCATAACCTTTGGAGCAAACACAGGCGCCTCAGTTTCGGTAGCAAATGCCCAACTGTACAATCAATATATTTTTAAGCATAATTTTTTAGGCATAGCTAATATATTTTAGCTATATTTAATTACAAGTCACTATGTCGGTGAAGAGGCGCCAGCAACACAAGATTGCAAGTAGTGGGAGAGATCACAATTAGTTTATGACCTGAATTTGAATTTTATTTATGGCCTTTCGGCACCTAAGGCTCAGGCCGGGATAGGGGAGGGGAAAGGATTCGGGAATGCTTCGGCCAGGATCTATGTTAAAGGTGCCATCCCGGCACTTACCTAGTGTGACTGAGAAAAAAACTCAGTCAGAATGGTAATCTAATGGTAAATCAGAATGGTAAATGAAAGTCGCTGGGATCACAATTAGTGTTGAAAAGCAGGATTATTACTTTAGTAATAGCAATTTAGTATTTATGCGACCAATATTAGGGCGTAATTGGTTGGATGTTTTGTGGCATAACTGGAGGTATAACATGTTATAAGACACACGTGTAGATAGCACATTAAGTTAATTGAGCCAGACAAAGGTATGTCAGCTTCAGTCTACTTACAATGAGGCATTTTCAGGTGATATTACGAAACTTATTGTAGGACGCAAGGTGCATATACCGGTTAAACGAGATCCTGTATCAATCTTTCGAAAGTCCTACGAAGTACAATATCAGTTGAGAGAGGCAGCTCATAGTAAGTTAGCAAATCTGCAGAAGCAAGGAATACTAGTTCCAAGTGACTACACCTTTAGTAAAGGTCCGTAAAATGAATACCGACATAAGACTGACTTATCTCAAGACCACGTTAAACAAAGTGACAGAGAAGGCCCCAAAACAGATAACATCTTAAATCAACTTCAGGGAACCAAACGTTATTTTGTCCTTGATTAACGCCAAGCCTATCTACAGTTGGAAGTACATTCTTCGTCGCAACAATACGTAGGAAATAATACACCCTGTGGTTTATATCGTCAAACACGATTGCCATTTGGATTAAATAGTTCAGCTCAAGTGTTTCAACGCTTTATGTGCTTCACGTGTTTCAACTTAGTTGAGGTATCAAGGCGTATTCTGTTATCTTGATGATATTTTGGTTATAGGCAGGGATGAACATGAATGTTTATAGAGTGTACGTCAGGTGTTGGATAGGTTCGAAAAGGTTAACCGTGTAACGCCATGATTAACAAACCACCCAAAAGATAAGTTCAATCGTGACCCGAGTCTAAACGTCAGTTTGAATGAGTACATCTGGATCATGGACTCTGGAGTGGATTAACATTTTTAGTACGTAAGACTTATTAATAGCTATTCCAACCTAATCCACGCATGGTTTGTGAAATCAACGCAGTCTGAACAAATGTGCAATAAGTTAAACGAATATTCTAATGGCCCACTCTTTAACGGACAATTATTCGAGATACCTTGCATACAGTACGACATGGAACACTCGCCACCTTATCACCCTGGAAGTAATGGGTTGGCGGGAAAAGCGATGCAACTAAAGAAATCTCTTGATAAAATATGATTAGAAAATGGAAAGAAAGCCATAGTCCATATAGTACATGATTGGTTAGAAAATATATTGGCTGACCTTAGATGCATGGCGACCAGAGGAAATAATAGATCACCCTTATTAATGCTACTGGCCTATACGCCTCGGACTAAATTTTCCTTGGTAAAAAAAAAAAAATGGGTCCAATAAAAACATTCGACATGACTTTGTTGAGGATTAAAGAAGTGTGGGCATTAAATCCTCACAGAAAATGTCCTAAGTTTATGAAAGGAAATCTCTAGCGTGTGAATGGAAATAATACAAATATAGTAAAAGTGACAACAAAACATAGTTGCACGTCTTGCAATTAAGATCAAAAAACACTGAACTGCTGAACAAGACTATATTATACGTAAAAAATAAAATACACGTAACGTTTCGACCTTCTAGCAAAGATCCTCATCAGAC
>JAGDQP010010692.1:0-55074 GCA_022664845.1 Lepisma saccharinum
TACAGATGCTTATCAGAATAATGGAAACACCTGTAGTTGGCAACACGTCAGATGTATGGGTTGGCAGTGGTGTCGTGGCGACCGCAGCGCCGGACTGCTGGTGGTGGTGTGTTAGGTCGGTCTCCATACTACGTCAGGCGTCGTGGAACAGGAGTGTGCAGTGGCTGCAGCAGACGGAGGTAGTGTAAAATGGGAGACCTCTCAGAGTTTCAAAGAGGGCAAATTGTTGGTGCGCGGTTATGTGGAGTGAGTGTGACGGCAGTGGCTAGTGTGTTAGGTGTGTCGCCAGGGACAGTGTCGAAGGTGATGACGGCCTACACAACACACGGGAAAACCACATCGGGGAAGCGGAACAGTGGGCGGAAGAAAAGCATCAGTGACAGGGCACGCCGGGTATTAAAGCGCATTGTCACGCGGAACCGTCGTGCCACTGCGGCGCAAGTGACGGAGGAACTCAATCAGCACCTCCCCCAACCTGTTTCGACAATCACAGTCCGCCGCGAATTACATGACATGAACTTACGGGGTCGTGTTGCACGGGCCAAACCTCTCATCAGGGACCAGAACGCTTTAGCACGCCGCAAATGGTGCCGCGACCATGCAACTTGGACCGTTGACGACTGGAAACGTGTGGTATGGTCGGATGAGTCACCATTCACCCTATTCCAAACCACGGGCCGTGTTTATGTGTGGAGAACGCCCATAGAAGCGTATGATCTGCAGTGTCTCCGCCCAACTGTGAAACATGGCGGCGGCACGGTGATGCTGTGGGCCGCAATATCATGGTTTTCATTGGGTCCTGTGGTCACACTTCGCGGACGCATCACTGCCAACGATTATGTCGCAATTTTAGGAGACCACTTGCATCCTATGGTCCGGATGTTGTTCCCGGACAATGACGCCATATTCCAGGATGATAATGCACCCATTCACACAGCTGGAGTTGTTGCAGCGTGGTTTGAGGAACATCGGGATGAAGTTCAACACCTCCCCTGGCCCGCCCAATCCCCAGATCTCAACATAATTGAACATCTGTGGTCCATCTTGGAAACACGACTCCTTCGACGATTTTCACCTCCATCCTCTCTCACAGAACTGGCCGATGCCCTGCACGAGGAATGGTGTAATATTCCACTTGCTACCATTCACGACCTCTATGCCTCCATCCCACGTCGCATCAAGGCTGTTCTGAAGGCGAAAGGTGGTCCGACACCATATTAATCTGGTAAGTTGCACTTTCGTTCAGGTGTTTCCATTATTCTGATAAGCATCTGTATCTTTCTTTCATGTTCGCATTGCCGAAATAAATATTTATTACTATCTTGCTTTAGCGTCGTCCATCTCTAATAAAATATGTTCTAATAAAATAAATGATGTGTACGTTGTGTTTAAGAGTATCTTCTTAGTTAAGCAATTTCGTAGTTTACGCCCAATAAACCTGCTCTTAACAGGTAGTCCCTCAACTGATTCACGGGCTTAATACGCAAGATTTGTTGAAAACTTGAGAAATATGTTGGACACGTCAGAGTTTCCTGTTTCATATATTGTCAATTTGCAGACAAGCAAATTGCTTTTTTTTTTACTTCTAGCAATAGGAAACCAAAATAAAATACACAAAATGAAATGAAAATGCGAAACCATTCAACATTATAGCGCGAAAAGGAATGACACAGTAACGAAATACAAAGAAAATAATTCGAAGCTACTCTCCATTCAAAAAATTCAAACCTAGATTGCTTTCGTAGTTCGGACGAGTGCAAATCTATGCTAAAGACAGAGCCATCTAGTAAGAAATTGTCAAAATTGATTTGGGAGACGCGAGGGAAAGAACGAGTTGTGTGCTTCTTCTCCTCGTTGTAAAATGCGTTTGGATTTTATTCAACTTACGGGTTAGACTGGGTTACTGTGTATTATCGTTGTTCTTTTTCTGCTGCTTTAAATTGATGTTTCATAAATAAAAAAATAATACACGATTGACCGTAATATAGAAGTCACTAAGACCAATTTGAATTTTCCTAAAGACTTCGAAACATTATGAATAACATTATCGAGTTTAAAGCTGTTAATTTACAAACTAAAAATATATTTCACTGCAATTACAAATAGAATGGTTAGTTATGCGTGAAGGACCAATGTGATTTTCTAAATGTGTTCGTTTAAAAAAAGCGTAAAGAGAAGTGCTGGGATTTGAACTCATAACCTTCTCCGTAGAAAGCTAACTTGCTAACCACTGCACTATCCTAAATATAGTGAAATTA
The DNA here is from genome assembly GCA_022664845.1 of Lepisma saccharinum. Lineage (NCBI taxonomy): Eukaryota > Metazoa > Arthropoda > Insecta > Zygentoma > Lepismatidae > Lepisma > Lepisma saccharinum. The sequence continues at coordinate 2,259 of JAGDQP010010692.1, forward strand.
TTTTTTCTCATTTCACTTACCTGTTGATTTTTACGTACTGAGAATGTTTCTATTTTATTATTATCGTATAGGGTTGTCTCTTCTCTATATTATCTTTTATTACTGTGTCTGCTATGTATGAGAAGTATTCTGGAATATACAAACAAAACATATCTGTCAAAGGATCTGAGTACAAGAAGTTGAAAGTTTCCATATGCACTACACGTGTGCATGTGCATTGCAAAATTCTTCATAGTTGGAAAATTCTATTCCAGCGCCTCCAACAAGTGGGATTTACTTTCTTGAAAGATAGTACGTTTAACCGTCTACTACTTTTATTCACATTTCAAAATTTCTAATCCATTTTTTATATAAAATACTCTGCGATAGTCATTTGATTCGTTTGACAATAACTTATTCTAAATATTTTTTGAAGCACCAAAGTAAGCAATTTTTATGATTGATTTTGTACCTAATTGTACGAGTTTCCATATACGCCGTGCTCGAATTTGAGTTCGAATTTATTTTAAGGCATTTAGGCAACTATGACTCAGGCTGTATGGATGATGATGAGATGAGTTGGTTGAATGAAGAAAGTGGGAGGAAACGGAAGCACCCCGAGAAAACCCACGCACACTGTGTTCGTCCACCACAAAGTTCACATGGCATGAGCAGAGATCGATTCGACGAACCCTAGCACCAAAGGTGAGCGCTGTACCAACTGAGCCACCGTGACCCCACACAATGTTCAATTTACCGGTGGGAATGCCAAGGATTTCCCTGGTGCATTAGAATTTGACCCCGGGTTATTGATTTTGATTATCACCCTAATCAGGGATAAAATCTATCTCTTTTCACCAAAAAGGTAGTATGTTGAAACTTGTAGACATCTACTAGTTTTAGGATCCCCCTTCGTAATTTATAACAAATCGGACACTGCGTCAATACTGTGGAACAACAGGAAAGGAGTAAACGGATGGTGCTGCCATCATAGGAAAAGTTTGACAGTGATAAACAACCTTTACATGATTGATAAGAAAGAGAAGCTCGAGTGTGTTGCTGCATTTTCGATAGATTCTACGAAATTACAAGAAAATAAGAGAAGTGGCTAATATTTTGATAGACCTTTGACTTTCTGGAACTTTGACAAACATTGTATCTTTGATTCAATGGCAGTTAATCTTTTGTACCGTAATCTCTTTGTGGATGAACTACCTATGTACGAAATTTGAAGTAGGGTTTCGGGGTGATTTGACTGACCCTTCCCTTATTAAAAGTAAACGTATATAAGACAACCGTTTGTAGTATTAGCACTGGTATGAAGAATTCCACATGTTCTAAAAGGATTCAGGATAACTGCACCTTTAGTTTGATAGCGCATGGAACGTAGAGTCACCACTACTATAAATATTTGTGCCCTTCAGCCAGGGCTTCTAGCAATATTATCTCTTGCAGTCTCCGTGGTTGAAGTTGACCTTAGATGTTAGTCAGAAAAGACCCTTTTGAGATTAGTCGTAGAGCGTCTGACTACTAATAGGACGGCTCGAGTTCAAATGCCGACCAGAAGAATGGAGATTTTTCTCATAGTGTTGCCATACCTGGCGCTCCGAGGTGTACTTACCCTCTTACCAAATTGAGTACCAGGTCGAGCGTCGGACTGACCACCCCACCTCACTTCTTACCGTAAGTTTTGAAAATGTGAAGCGCTACCTCCACATTCCCCATGCGCCGTTCACAGCGCGTTCATCTCGCACAGGTGATAGCATTACCCTTTTTCTGTAAATTATAATAGTAATTTGTTTGTATGTAACTTTTATTTCTTGAAAGTAATTCATGTATTACTGCTCACTACTAGTTTCCTTAAAGTACTGATACTTCTGCTTTAAGCAATTGTCCATAATTTTTAGTGATCTATATAAATGCATATTATTGTTATAAAAATAAAAGTTTATGATTCACCGAAATTTTTCATAGAAACATAAATTATTACTCTCAATCTTAGTTATTCTAGTACAATGTAAATATGTAATAATGCTAGGTTCCTGCTTGGCAGAAATGTTTTGTAAAAAGAATCATAATATATATAACTTATATAACTTCTTAATTACATGAACAGAAATTAATATCGATTTTTCCTACATCCCCCTTGACAATATCAGTTTCCCCGAAGCGTAAAATTAAGAGGAAAATTCTGCCCTAACAAGCCCTTAAATACGTCACTAGTCATCTTGGTATATTGCAATTGCAAACAGCTATTTATTTTCTATCTACGATCTTCGTATAAGACGCAGATTTTTCTCAGAAAAATGTCATTGTCACATTATCACTTTTCTTCGAACTATATTTTATGTAATTCAAATACTTCGATTAGAAATTTCGACGCAAGAAGTGTTCACCCACTCACAACTGACACACTGAATTGGACAATGAATGTGTGCAGCATAAATCCCAAAGATCTAAAAAATTCTTTCATCGATTTCCTATCTCGTGTGGGAATCAGAAATCAAGGGATACCTAAAATATTCTCATGTACCTACTCTGCAAAGAAATCAATATTTATGAATCGTGCATATTATGAAGAGAAACTCAACAGCAAATCACAATGCGGTTGACCCAACACTAACAAACCTTCAATTTGACTCGGATTTATTAAACCCAGTGCCTTTCAGAGTATAGACACAACTCAGTATGTGGTTCTGGATATTATGAGTTAAAAATATTCGTCTAATTGTGTTTCTTTCAAAGTATTTTGCATTGTTTGTATATCGATTTAATGCAGCAAAGGATTGCGCGCTTGCTTCTTGTTTTAAATGTATAACTCGCTTTGTTTCGCGGGAGGGCTGCGCCCCCTTTATCGTAACCAGAGTATTTGGGGGAATTCAAGCCCATGGCGCCGATCAGCCTTTCCTCGGTTGGGGCTGCGCCCCCACAGGGTACGCTTATCGTCATTCATTGTAACCTACTCGTGATGGCACACCCTCATACCAAATTTCGTTTCTCTAGTTTCAGTGGTTTGAAATATGGGTTTCTGGGCAGCCATTTTGGATTAAAGATGACGACTTTTTTTTACGTTTTCTTATATTGTCTTGACCTACTCCTGTTGGTACACCTTCATAGCAAATTTCGTTTGTCTGGCTCGAAAGGTATGGAAAATGGTTTTTGGGGTGTCCATTTTGGATTCAAGATGGTGATTTTTAAAACAAAAGTTGTAATATGTTCTTAAACAACTCGGGAGAATACACTTTTGTGCCAAATTTCATGTTTCTAGCTCAAACGGTGTGAAAAATGAATTTTTGGTCCAGTATATTTTATCCAAGGTTTCGTCTTTGGATACATTTTCTAATATGTTCGTAACCCACTAGCTATGATATACTCTCATACTAAATTTGGTGTTTCTAGGGCAGAGGTTTAGGCTATGTATGTTGTACTATGTATTTTGGATCCAAGATGGCGGCTTTTTCATCATTTTGCAATATTTTACTAAACTACTCTTGGTCATACACCTTCATACGAAATCTCGTATCTCTAGCTCAAACAGTGCGGTCCGCCATTTTGGATTTCAGATGGCGTCTTTGAAGACATTTTTAATATTTTCGTAACCTACGTTACATACTGTACGTAGTGATTTTGTACGTCATACCAAATTTCGCTTCTATAGCTCCAGCCGTTTAGGCTGTGTATTCAATATAATGGGTTTTGCGGATATTTTGAATGCAACATGGTGACTTTTTCAAAATGTCGGAATTTTTCCTTTACCTACTTTTGGTCGTAAACCTTCATACCAAATTTGTTGTTTCTAGTTTCAGTAGTTTGGCCTGGGAAATATGATCAGTGTTAGTGATTTAGTCAGTGAGTGACCATGGGACTATATATTATGAGGATTCGCTTTGCTTCAATGCGGGCGCTGCCCCCAGTCTCTCGCGAGGGCTGCAACCCTACTTGGGGGTTTTGGGGGTTGCGCCTCCTTTATCGTAGCTACTCTCTTTGGGCACCATTCCCTAATGGTGCTAATCTGCTCCCAACAACCCGGGAGCGGGAGCTTCGCCCCTATATTGAAGGTTTGCCCCATTTATTCTAACCTACCCGTGATGGTACGCCTTCATACTGAATTTCATTTTTCTAGCCTCAGTGGTTTTAAAAATAGGTTCTGTGGTCTTCATTTTAGATTTAAAATGGCGAATTTTTAATATTTTCATTTATTGTCGTGACCTACTCCTGATGGTACACCTTCATACTAAATTCATTTCTCTAGCTCGGACGATGTGGAAAATGATATTTGGGCGGCCATTTTGAGTCAAAGATGGCTACTTTTTCAACATGTATTTTTTCTTAATCTACTCTTGATGATACACCTTAATCACAAATTTCGTATTTCTAGCTGAAACGGTGTGAAAAATGTTTTTGGGCCCACCATTTTGGATCTAAGATGGCGTTTTTGGATACATATTGTAGTAATTTTTAACTCTCTAGTGATGATGTACCTTTATACCAAATAACACTTCAGTAGCACAGGCGGTTTTGGCTGTGTATTCTATATAACAATTAGTTTGGCGGCCATTTTTTATCCAAGATGGCGACTTTTTCAAAATGTAACATTTTTATAAGCTACTCTTGATATTAAACCTTTGTGCCGAATTTGATATCTAGCTCAAACAGTGTGAAAATTGATTTTTACGTCCGCCGTTTTGGGTTCAATATGGCGTCTTTGGAGACATTTGGTAATATTTTCGTAACCTACTAGTTATAATGTACCACCATACCAAATTTCATTTTTACTAGCTCCAGCGGTTTGGGTGTGTATTCTATAAAACAATTAGTTTCGCGGCCATTTTTTAGCCAAGGTGGTGACTTTTTGAAAATGTAATATTTTCCTAAACTACTCTTGATATTACACATTTGTGCCAAATTTGGTATCTCTAGCTCAAACGGCGTGGAAAATGGATTTTAGGTCCACCATTTTGGATTCAATATGGCGTATTTGGAGACATTTGGTAATATTTTCATAACCTACTAGTGATAATGTATCACATTACTGAATTTCGTTTCAGCAGCTCCAGCCGTTTAGGCTGTGTATTGGACGAAATGTCCTGTGGACGAAAAGTCCTTTGGAACAAATGTCGATTGGACGAAATGTCCTGTGGACGAAAAATCCGTTGGACCAAAAGTCGATTGGACGAAATGTCCTGTGGACGAAAAATCTGTTGGACCAAAAGTCGATTGGACGAAAAGTCCTGTGGACGAATTGTCTGTGGACGAAATGTCTGTGGACAAAATGTCTGTGGACGAAATATTTGTGGACGCAATATAGCGTGGACAGAATTTCGTTGGACGAAATGTGGTATCACCATAATTTACTCACCGCATGAAAATATTTGCTTGAAATCATATATATCCCAATCTTCTGTGGGAATTTCATGTCTTCGGGCTAACTTAGAAACGTTTCCTCGTGGCCATCTAGTGTTTAGATGCAAAGGATCGGCTTTATCCATTTCGATATAGCAAACTGACACAACTGAGGTTTCATTTTTTTTTTTCGTAAATTCAACAACCCAGTAACTGAAACACATCCTGCTTTCCTTGTTACAAAATATGTACCATATCTTGAAATAAACAATGAACACACAAATCAAGCTTTAAAATCTGCGAACACAGTCGTTTTCATACACAAAACACAGATGGAAGGAATCCTGTACGACGCCAACAAGCTATTGAAACACGTCGACGCATGCGCGTGCATGCTGGCTTCTTGCCTGGAGAGTTTCGCAACAAATTACATTCCAGAAACTATGGAACAGAATCGTCCACTGCGCTTGCGCATCACTTGTATTTTCAGGTGGGAAAGAATCCCTCCTTCCCTCCAATATTAAATGTAAAAATAAATAGGGATTTACAAGATTCATGAAGTACAAATAGTTTATACATAGACATTGTATTTCGCATTATACTTTTTTCGTATTTATTTTGATTGGACACCTTATGAGGGTCGACAGAACTCGTAAGTCTGACCTATAATCTTTTGCCGAATGCTACTTTGTGACATGTTGCCAAGCTAGCAGCGTTTAAAATTACTAGTAACTTGCGGTGTCGATTCACTCCGCGCCCGCGCCGGCTCGGTGGAGACTAGGCGCTCTGCCGTATGCTGACTGGCAGTTTGATTTAAATTGCATTAGATTTTCAGGAACACATTTCAATAGAATTGTTTCAATAGTCAGTTTAGGATGGGGATATATTATGAAAAATTTTCCCAATGCTATCCGAAGATAATGGGCGGCCAGTGAACTGGCCGAGCGTCCCTACTGACTTCTTGCCACGTCGGGGGAGAGGCAGAGCCCTACCGTTTACCGACTGGTAGTTTGATGCAACATGCATGTACATTTTTACGAACACACAACACTTTTAAATACAAATACAATTGTTTCAATTTACGAGGGGAAAAATTGTAAAACTTTTGCATCTGGCAGGAAATTGGCGACTGGCCCAACTCAAGACTTACCCTATATTCCCAGAGACGAAACAGCCCCTACATACGATCTTTTGCCGAAGGCTAATTCAAATATTGGTGTCAAAAAATGCATTTCTACAGGAAACATTTCTTCCAGTTAATTTCAATACTGACACAATTCTCAAAGTGTACAATAATTTCTTTCTTTGGATGTAGGGTTAGGGCCGACTGGAATTCTGCTGCAACTCCCGATTACTTGCCGTCGTTGACATATCGGCCGGACGGACGGGCGTAAGCCATAGTGCTGTTACAGCCCATACACTCCATTTTATCTTTATTTGGGCCGGCTTCACATCTTGCCGCTTCCAATTCCCCGACACCGTGAGCCTGGGGTGGCACTAGGTCGGACATGTTTTGCCGCCTTCAATTGTAAAAATCTACATAGTGATTGGCTAGTCTACAATTCAGATTTTAAACTAATTAGCATGCTCGTACTTTGCGTTGTTTTCTTTTTGCACTAAATTATTTTTCTTGCATTGTCCTTCCGCAATGCTCGGCCCGACCTCTTTCGTAGGATTAATGCCGCTCATACGACAGTCGCAGCCGGCGCTACCCATTCATCGCCGACCTACAGGCGGCAATTCCCCATAGGGTTTAAGATGTAAGCAATAGACCATGAGATTATTTTCAAAGAAAATACTTAGTGTCAAAAATTTCAAAGTATAAAAAAGGAATCGACTTCATTAGTTGAGGTATCGATCGATACCGATACTTTGCAAGTACCGGTGGTATCGAGGTATCGAACGTATCGTGAACCCATTCTTAATTATTACTTATCCTGCTCATGGGTTGCTCGGAAGATCTACAAGAACATATGGAAAAATAAGTAACATTTTGAGACATTGCACATAATAGGTTATTAATTAGAATTTTCTGCATCTGGCATCTGCAACTTAAGTGAAATAACTGCAATTAAGTTATTGTATTATGGTATACCTCATGTTCAATTTTGTGGCTAGCATAGAGCAATGAGTTAATTTTTCCCCAAAATTATGCATGTCAATATTGATGTGTGAACTATATGATGCATCATGTTACTATAAGTATGTGAGATTGTATGCGTTTATAATCAGTGATAAGTAAATGTTATTTGCTTGGTGCTACTCAGATTGCTATAAACAGTAGTGCATAACGAACATTATGGTGATATGTATTATTGCGTGCAATTTTGGTAAGCTAATTCAAGGAATTCTAGCTGACAGAAAACTAGCCTAATTTGAAGTTACAGAACCAAACTTAAGAGCAAGTAAACTAATGTATGCGATTGTGCTAGATTTAATATATTGTTACCAGATAACTCATGCAAGATTACTTTTACTTTCGGTATCAGTCCAGAATACTAATGCAGCAATTAATCTATTTGTGCCAATTTTTTTTATTAGTAGATTTTGTGTTTTGATCATTTAGCCACTACGTATATATCATTTGGACTACTCGGTCATATTATATCATTTTATAAGTTAGCTAAGGCGTGTTTCTTTGACGTTAGAGAAAGCCCAGTAAATGTTTAAAGCTACCAGCTACTTCCATTCACCATTCTATTGTTTGTTCGGAGTTGTCTTTCATGAGCCTTTGTAGATTCTTCTACTAACTACAAGGCAGCAGTATTGGTTTCAGTGCTTCCCAGAATATTTCCGGTACCCATCATATCTGGTCGCGGGAGGCATGTGGTAGGAAAGCAGTAACTCCAACCAGTAACTGACGCCCGGACTAAACATCATCCTAAATGAGATAGTCAATGAGAAAATATTTTAATTTTCCTTATGATCTTTAAAATCACTTAGAACTAGTGCTACATCCAGTAAAATTTTGTTGTGACACAAAATATATTAGCTCATCCTGACTAAGGTTTTCCAGGGTTTTTAGTCAGTCACACCAGGCAAATGCCGGGATAGCACCTTTTACATAGGCGCTGGCCGACGCCTTCCCGAATCCGTTCCCCTTCCCTATCCCGGTCTGAGCCTCAGATGCCTAAAGGCCATAAATAAAATTCAAATTCAAATATTTATTAGCTACTATGCTGATTAAACATTTCAATATACTGCAATTGCATTTTTTCTACAAGAGTATATCACACGTTTATCAATAATTTAAAACAAAATCCATTCTCAAATTCATTTCACGGAAACAGTGGTACCTAATTCTCGTATATCTGACTAAAATCCAGAGCTTCATTTAAAAAGTAACTGAAATGCATATTTATTAACGTTTCATTACGTCACATTTTATTATTGTTGAAACAGAATTAACGTTTTAAAGTTGAATTAATTCTTTTAACATTTTTAATGTAATTTTTAATTTCAGTGTAGCATTGAAGAAGAAGAAGAAACCTCGACTGGTCAACAAGTTCAATCCGAAACGCTCGTACACCGACTTAGCTTCTTACGGCTACCGTAATGATACCAAATTTAGCGTAAGATGCTTCCATTTCTCTTAAATAAGTCTTAATACAATTGTCTCGTAATAATAAATTAATAGTGTTGCCGTACTGGGTATTTCATACAAAATTTTCAACTGTAATAGACACTTGCATTTTACATTTTTAAGCATACTTTCTACATATATATGAGCATGAGAAATGTTCTTTCAAAAATATGATGCTCTTGTTTTTCCGGGAACTTTTAAGGAATACTCAATTGTCTCGATTACAACTAACTGTTTATCAAAGTTTTCTGACTTCTGCTTTGCCAATCACTACATCCTGAAGTTACAGTTGAAGCCTGATTGAGGAATTTTGTAACAAAAATATTTTACAACAAATTTATTAATAATAGGGGATAAATTCTAACAAGCAAACATATCAATTGGACAGAAAATAATTATTTACCTTTTTCTTCCATCATGATCAGCATGTCAAAGTATGTTTGAATGCAAATTTTGTTCATTCGAGTGCCATTGTTTTGGAAGATATCGACAGTACAAATGTCAAATTCTGTCAATGAAAGCTGATCAAATTTTTTTGAAATATCCGTACGTTTTTAAATTACTGCAAGAAATGAAAGACAAATATATAGTAATGGGTACTAGGTGGAAGATGCTACCTCTAGGAACGTATTTTCTTCATGGCCACCATCTTAAAATCCTCTACATTTTATTTTGGTTGATTTTCTCAAAGGGAAATGTGTTATGTAATATGTCATTCTGAGCTGACATTTTACAGGGATACTTTTCTAAGGTCAGTTTTACCGTAAATGTATTATTGTGAGAGATACGAGCATGTGACACTACTATGGGGGAAACGTGTAATAAGCTAAAACACCCATATCGTTTTGAAATAACGAAAGTAATGAAACTCAAATCCACAATTTCTTTTTCCTTATAGAGTAAGTACCCTATCGATGCATTTGTATTCATTTGGGATTTATTTTCCTTCGTTACTTCAAAACTAAATGGGTGTTTTCAGGCTATTGATTCATTACCCAATATTAATGCCATACGAATGTAATCTCTCACAATAGCACATCACGGCAAACCTGACTTCAGAAACGTATTTCCCCTAAAATTGTAGTCCAAAATGACATATTACACGACCGAATTTAATATTTAAGAAAATCAATCGAGATTCGATATGGTAGAATTCAAGATGGCTGCCACGAAGAACATACCCTCCAACAGGTAGTGCCTTTCATCTGGTACCCATTAATGTGTATTTGCTGTCCATTTCTTTCAGCAGCTTAAAATGTACGAGTATTTCAACACTTTTTTAAGTTTTCCCACATACTAATCTAACCCTTTATATCATCGACATGTACCAAATAAATTGTGTTCGAATGGCCAAAATTTGCATGCGCACAAACTTTGACATTCTAATAATGACGGAAGAAAAGTATAAATATTTCTTCTCTGCTCCATCTGTGTTCTGTATGTATGCTTGTAACGCTCCTGTTGTTTTGTCTGCAGTCGTATTGTCATAACACCAGCATTCCTGGATATAAACCAATAATGTCTTACAAAATTACCCTCTTTTTCTGTAAAGCCATTTAATGACAAAGCTAAAATATATTCTTAATAATAGTGAGTTTGCTTAATTGATTCCGTGTGCAGTGAAGAAATACTGGGAGTTGTTTCCTTTTATTTAAGTAGTGCACATTCAGAAAACCAATGGTGACTATCTCAGTTCCGCGACTTGGGGGGGGGGGGGGGTAAAAAAATGAAAACCACAAATTGACATTAATCAGGATAAATTAATGTGTGCTAGAGCATTAAAAGTAGTCTCATTCCGCAGCAGCACACAAACGTGTTTTCAACGTTGATTTATTTGGTCCATTTGGTTGATTAACCGTTATCAGTTGAAAAAACTACGTTTATTTTTAAACCATATCTCAATAAACACGTCATTGCGTTGATAAGATGTTCATACAATGTGCATTCAATATGTTATTTTCAACTATGGTAAAATACATTTTGTTTAATGCATTTATATGTCAAAAAATATAATTAAAAACTAATTGAATGACTCAAACTAAGTTTGTTCTCATGTGTACGTTGAAAACAGATTGAATTTTAAACCATATTAACGAAAATAGAATTTCGTTGATACGACGTTAATGTGACGTACTTTCAACTATCATTCATACTGTGTCCTTGCTTAAACTTTATAATTAAAAGCAAATACAATGAAAATAACTATATTTTTCATGTTTTCATTTGCGTGTTGAAAATAGGTTAAATTTTAAAGTCTATTTCAATAAACATTTAATTTCAACAATACAGTAAAATTTAGTGACCTCTCCAGGTGGATTATTGGATCAGTGGCCAACGCGTCGATCTACCAACAAGAAGTGCAGAAAGTTCCTGTGTTCGAAACCCTCAGCAGCACCTCGGATTATTTACTGTTGTTAAGTTATCAACGTGTATCATGATAAAAGCATAAATATTACATCTTAATTCCACCACAGAAACCCCTTTTTTTAAATACAAAATAATTTCCGCTGAATTGGATAACATACGGAGACCTTGTTTTTCGTTCCTCCTGAAAAATATACTCCAGTACACTTGGGGTGTTTTTCAATTCAGGTCTTCAATTTGCTTCATCCAATTCAAATGTATATTAAGATTTTAACTTCTTGCTCGGTATATTACAGTGTTGGGTGAGACTCGGAGGCTATTCACAGGAGCTAACAGATGCGCCAGTTCTAGGATCTCTTTCTACATCTGTTTTTTCCTTACATATATTGTGGATCGACCTCCCCTGTCCCCAGTAGCACTCAAACGCGTTTTAAACATTATTTCCTGTTTATTTCCTTGATTAACCGTTATCAGTTGAAAAACTTACGTTTAATTTTAAATCATATTTCAACAAAGACATTTTATCGTTGATAAGACTTTGCTTAATATGACGTGTATTCAACTATTATTTTAAACTAGGGTATAGAATTCACGTTCTGTCTTGTATGTTGAAGCATATTGAATTTCAGTCTATATTCCAACGAAAATTGATTTCGCTGAAAGGACATTAACTTGACATGTTTTTAACTGTTATATTGAACTTCGCCATAGATTACGCTCCATATGTGTCTTTTAATGTTAATTGCGTAAAAACTGTACTTGATAGTGAATAAAATAATATTAATTACGTCTATGATAATCTTATTTGTATGTTGAAAATACATTGAATTTTAAACTATATTTCAACTAACACTTTACTTCGTTCATAGGTCATTAATGTGACGTTTTTAACTTTTTTTTACAACTAGGAGATAGATTTCGCTTCGTATGCGTCGTTCTAAGACGACATATCACATCTATTGAGAAATACAAATCTGATAATCTTTTCAAAAAAGGTTCGAAATATTTTCACCGTGTTTATTTATTTAGGAAGAACACAACGGGCGTATGCCCAGTCATGGTATTCTGGAAAAAGTAAATTACAATTTAGTTTTTTTTGTATTACCAGGAATGCTTAGTAACATATAATCAGTCCCTACTCTCAATATGATCAACAAAATATAAACACAATATATACTAAACACAAGAGAAATACATCACAATATAAAGTCAAATTTAAAATTAACATAGCTATTTCAAGTGCAGTAGTAATGCATACGTGATATATGTAAGTTAATACTATACACTGTAAAAACACAAAGTAAATATACAAATATAGATATAAGAATAAGATAAGACTGATAATACAAATATAATTAAATGATTTATGATTCCCTTTTAGGTTTGTATGTGCCCATCGTAAGTTTTCTTTTTCGTCATGCTATGTTTATAAACTAGAACTTAGTATAGTAATTTTGCTTGCTTTAGAATAATTTTATTAAATTATTCTGAAAACTTCTTTGGTTTTGATCACATATGTCTACCTCGTTTTTCATTCCACATAATTTATTGTACGAAAAGCACATTCTCCAAATGGGTGACTTTTTCAGAATCTTAGTTTGCGCTTTCCTACAGTGGAAAAGGCCTTTGTTATCCATTCGGGTTCTAGTATCCGGTATCCGAAATTGGATTTCAGAGAGTAAGTCTATACTATCTACGCAGTTATGAATTAATTTATAAAAAAAAAGTGAGTCAATCATGATTCTCCTGTTCTCCAGCGTAAGGAGTTCAAAATTTTCAATTAGGTTTACATAATGTTCAAATTTAGGATAAAAGCCAGTTGTTTTGTACGTTAGGAGTCTAAGGAATTTAGATTGAATCTTTTTTGTTTTCTGACAGTTAATTTGAGTGGTGGGATTCCAGATAATGGATGCATATTCAAGTTTCGGTTGAACCAATGAATAATATAATTTTTGGTATCTACTAGTCATTTTGAAGTCCTTTGCTGTTCTATAAATAAATCCTAGAATTCTGAATGATTCTGCACTTATATTGTTTACATGACAATTAAACGTTAGTTTAGAGTCAAAGACAACCCCAAGATCTTTTATTATTTCTGGTCTTGTTAAAACTGTGTTATTGATTGAGTAAGGAAACTGAATAAATTTTTGTCGTCTAGTAAATGTCATCGAAATGCATTTTTTGATATTCGAGTCTAGTTTATTTCTGTGACACCGCCTATTTATACTATCTAAATCTACTTGTAATTGATAACAATCTTTAATTGATTCAACTTTAGAAAATATGTTAAGATCATCTGCATATAATAGTTTCTCAGAGTTTACTATACAATCAGGGAGATCATTTATGAATAATAAAAATAGTAACGGGCCTAAATTTGAGCCCTGAGGTATTCCTGATGTCATTTCAAATTTCTCTGATACAAATTCTCTGTAAAGAACGGATTGTACACGGTGTTGTAAGTAAGATGAAAGAAGTTTGACTAGGTTTCTCGTAAAATTGAAGTGCTTAAGTTTGGCAAGTAATATGCAATGGTCTACTGTGTCAAATGCTTTGGCAAAATCAGTATATATAATATCAACCTGACCGCCATTATCTAATGTTTTAGCCATAAAATCCGTGATTATTATTAAATTTGTAGACGTTGATTTGTTCTGCATAAATCCATGCTGTGAGTTTGATATTACTGGTCTAACGTGAGTTATGATGCGGTGATATAGACAATTTTCAAAAACTTTAGCGAACGCCGAAATAATGGTTATTGGTCTATGATTTTCAATTTCTTTTGAATTACTGGATTTCGGTATTGGGTATACTAAAGCCTCTTTCCACTGTTGTGAAATTTGCATGTGCGTAATGAAAGATTGAATATTATGTATAACGGATATTTCAATAGTTCCGCACATCCTTTCACTACATAAGGGGGCACGCCATCTGAACCAGTTACCTTTTTAGGTTTTAACTTCTTTATTGCCACTTCTACCTCTTTCATACCTATGTGAGAAATCGACAGATAGTCAAGTCTATTACTTGGATACATACAATCTCCCATTTCCATTGTTTTGTATTCAGTGCAACTTTCTCTGTTTATGGACCAAAAATAGGAAGCAAAAGTGTTAGATATATCTTCATTATCATTGATTAGATTACCATTAAATGAAACCGAACTGGTATGAATATGTCTTGATTTGCTTTTCACAAAATTCCATAATTGGCTTGGATCAGCAGCGACTTGATTTTCGATGTTTAATATATACAAGTTATATACATTAGCAATTTCTTTCTTTGTTTCCTTGCGCAATCTATTAAATTCACTTAAATAAAATTGATTATTTAAATCAGAGTTCTTATGCTTTCTACGATAATAGGCTTTAAGCTTTAGTTTGCTAATTATTTCTTTTGTAAACCAACACGGATAATTTTTCGTTGATGGTTTTCTACGGGGTACACTTTTATCAAATACAATGTAAATAGCAGAATAAAAGTATTCTACTGCCTCATTTACGTCTGTTATGTGTTTGAGACAGTCCCAGTCTACTGCACGAAGCTCATAGTGCAATATATCAAACTTAGCTTTCCTGAAGTTATAACCGGTTAAATTACATTTATACTTTGAATTGGTTATTCTATTGCATTTGAGAGTAATGAGTAAGGCTGGGTGAAATTCGTCCTCTTTTAGAATAGGATAATTCTCTCTATTTACTTCTATGGTTGATAAATTTGAGAAGACTAAGTCTAGGGTTCGTCCATGTGAGTTTACTACATTATTGTAAGAAGTTAAATTGTATAAAGAGCTGAAGTGCCAAAGTATTTGGGATTTTTCTGTAGAAAGTGCAAAATTAAAATCTGCATTTCTTACCTCCGGTAAATTCCAGTCACCCATGAGAAGAATTGTGCTTCCAAATGGGCAATGACATTCTATACTGTGATACAAATTTTCGTTTAATTCTATTGCGGTCCTGTCGATAAACTACATATCTATCATCGAACAATTCCGAATTGTAATGCCCACTTGTTGTCAACGTTTCTGTGATGCCGATTACTGGATAATTACTTGCTAAGACACTACAATAAAATTCCCTCATTTTCACCTTGAGTGATCTGACATTCTGTAAAGAAACGAGAAGCTGCCCATTTCTTTCACACAAACTGTTTACAACACTAGTTTCACAGCAGTCAACCTTTGTCGCATTTTCCTCCCCTCATTCTCTTATATTTAAACTCTCCCTGTCTTGTGTTTTCACTTTGTAATTGTTCTGGTTAACTGGTTAAGAGGTGTTGGTGTCCACAGATTTTGCCTTCTTTCGGGGGTGTAAGGTGGTGGTAGTCCAGGTCGTTGATCTTGAAAATCCGTTCGCTGCGTTGCCAAATTGTCCTTTTGTACGTTACTACTAGCAGTAGTGTGCGAAGTTTTTCGTGAGATATTTCCGGATCCAGATTTGAGGTTGCTAAAATCTAGATCAGGATTTTGGAAGTCTGCTAGCTGGTAGGGTTTCCCTTCAATTAAAAGTTTGTCGTAGCTTAATTTGGCTCTCATTCCCTCTGATTTTGCTCGAGTTATGTATGTTTTTAGTTGAGAACGAATATTTCTCACACGATATGAAAAATCTTCAAAAATTGACACAGGACAATTTCTTTCTTTGAAAGAGCACGCCAGCACTTCCGATTTCTTTTTAAATTCACTAAACTGAACGGTTATGGGGCGATTCTGTTCACGTCCTTTTCGAGCACCCAACCTATGGACTGGCTGAAAAGTGTGATCTGATGTGTTTATTCCCAATTCTTCCCCCCAAAATTGTCTCAGTACATTTTCATTATCACTCCAAGTTTCATTTTCTTGTTCTCGTATGTTGTAGAACACGAGGTTGCTTCTACGTGATTGGTTTTCCAGTTTGTCAATTGTTAACTCGTTTTGTTTAATTTGTTGCCTGAGTTTTTCGTTTTCCTATTGTGATTGTTCTAGCTGCTTTGTTAATTGTCTTATTTGGTTACCGAGTTCAGTTGTTTCACGATTAATTCCTGTAATATTTTTATTCATTTCGTCCAGTTTCTTAATCACATCTTCCAGTGTGAACGCACCAGGCCCTGGGTTCGACTCTATTCCTGAGACTAATAGAAGCACAGAAATCACTACTCCAATGTAAAATAAGGATACACCACTGGGTGACACTTCCATGGAGAAGGGCTTTTTTCGCGGACACTTTAGTCTTGCTCTCCACAGGCCAATGACCTGCCGGTATTGTTGTATGCCAATTCCCATCTCCCCGAACTTCGCACGAGGTTGCCAAAAACACGTCCTCGCTCACTGACTGACACTTACTGACTCATTGACTCCGTAGTTTCGAATTGAATTTCACTGCGGAGCACATGATTGCTTAGAAGGCACATTTTTAGAAACGTTTAGTTGTGTGTTTTTTTCTTCAATGGTATTTTCACTGATTTTTGCGCTATATTTCACCGTTCATTAACATTTCGAAAATATGTTTCCTCATCGTCCACTTTTGACATTAAAAATAATGTTTATTCTCAACATTCATTTGAATCCCTTTTCAAATATTATTAATCATCAGATAACCCGTTGAATAGGTAAACAAAGTCGTACAACGCTAAAAATAAGTTTGAAATCACGTGTTTTCATCGTCCACTTTTTGACGATGAAGATTAAGTTTATTCTTATTTTTATCTTATGATTAAAATGTTTCCACATACTGTGAAACGACCTGTCTGGATTTGTGGTGACTCCCTTAAACTAAACGAATGCTCTCTCTTCAGATACAATCTTCGTAACATAAAAGGAATAGTAAAATAGTAGTTAAATCCTAGATGGCTCCGTGGTGAGTGGTTAGAGTGACAAGCAACAAACGACGAGTGCGGAATATTTCTGCTTCGAACGTTACAGCAGACAGTGAGAAAATCTACTATCAAATTATGAAAACAATGGGTGAAGTCCAACAAAATATGTATTGCAATGGACAGCAACCAGCAACTATGCTCTGTTTTGACCAACTGGAATAGGTTGAGCAGGTGGGAATAAACAACGTTAAAACATATATAAGATACGTTTCTTCGTTTAATCTAAACGTTTTGCTCAACATGTTTCTCAACCATTATTCAATGTCGAATAAACATTATTGTACATATACAACGGTTAAATAACGTTTCGGTTGTAACGTAAAATCTACGTATTTTGAACGTTTGTGTGCATTTAGAATGTATAATCCGTATCCTTATACGGGGTCTCTTTATGACTGTTAGTTTACCGTGCTTTCTCACTATCTAGGACCTTTATATTTTCGTATGATGGGATCTATATACATTATGTATTTTTTTTATTTCTGCAGGCGTGGTTCAGCTAATAGCTTATCTTACACCTAAGCCTTGTCAAATAATATATTGTATAATAATAATAATAATAATAATAATAATAAATCACACAAAAATAAAATTCAAAAAGAAAAATTGTAGATGAAAAAACTTTATTTATTCAACACTATAAAAACATATTCCAGTTAAATTTTACTAGTAGAAGAACATATTCTTTCCTGATTAATTATATATCTACCTAAAAGAGTTTTGAATTCATTAAGCGTTTTCCACATTAATCCGATTGTGTAAGGGATTCCAGATTTTCGCAGAAAAGTATCGAGTTGTTTGCGTAAGTTTGTATCTTGGAAATCAAATGTTGACCAAATACTGTTTACTGTACTTATGGATACTAAATTTAGAGATAAGTTTTCCATGTAGATAAGCGGGTGATTTCTTGTGAGAAATGTGAGAAATTTTGCAGCAGAAGCGAAAGAATCTTCTTCGGTACATTGTGAAAATAGAATTCTTTTTCAATACAGGAAGAGTTCATTTGAATTTACGAAGGTAGAAAGAAAACGAATGTTGCAATTTTGGACTCCTTGAATGGATCCGACTTCGTTTATTCGAAGCGAAGGGCCTACGGTGTGCCTTACAGCTTACTGCAGTAGTTACAGAAGTTTCCAACCAAATATTTACGACCTCAGTTTTGCCCGGAACATACACCGAATGGACCCTTCAACACCAAACAATTTAGAGAAGTGAAACTTCTTTCATATACAAATAGCCAATGTTCTTTTCGCATTAACTTGAATTGATTTAGGCGAACGTAGACTTCCTCTTTAACTCAAATCGATGTACCGTAAGTAGAGTCTACTTGCTATAAAGGGTGGATACTTTCAAATAAAAAATTTTGAAAATATTTGACTAAATATAGTGTAGTAATATTTGAATATACATGAGTCAGCTGTCTGGATCTAGAAGTATAAACGGCAAGGTGCTTACACTAACTTCTGCTTTAACTGCACTTCAAGATTACTTGACTAAAAGTCGCTTCTCCTTATACTGCAAACTAAGTACCTTCATACACATACAATAAGAGTATTCTATCTTACGAACTTGCCACAGAAACTTTGGTGACTATTAAAAAACAAATAGCCCTTCGTATCCATCGTAGAACCTCGGATATTGGGAGTATCATGTGCTCGGACAATTTCTTGCTTAAAACTTCCTGTAGCATCATTTACTTTGAAACTGAATTTATTTAAGACAAACCTACAACAGTCACAGTACACTTTACTTCGATTAACTCACAAAAATTTTACGACTACAATTTAAGACATTCTATGGGTCCTCGCCCATTTGGCGACTTCGTGTGTCCCGACACGGCGACAAAACAAATTCCTGTGTCCGGAATGTCGTTGAGAAATGAATTCCCATTTGTTACAATGGATGTCT
Organism: Lepisma saccharinum; assembly: GCA_022664845.1. Taxonomy (NCBI): domain Eukaryota; kingdom Metazoa; phylum Arthropoda; class Insecta; order Zygentoma; family Lepismatidae; genus Lepisma; species Lepisma saccharinum. The sequence goes on from JAGDQP010010692.1 coordinate 21,289, forward strand.
TTGAGAACTCTCGCCCATTTAGCGACAAGCGAGATACAGTCGTCAGTCTGTCGCGGGCTCTCACCACCGGCGACAGACACTGTCGTCGTCAAACCCTCGCCCACTAGGCCACTTGACGGCGACGCGACAGGGACAGGGTCTTTATTTCAGTTTTCTTCCAGCAACCAGGCAGTGCAGAACGATGAGTTTAATGGAAGCTTTTGACACTGATGCTTTTATAGCAGAAATTCAGGCACAAACAGCTATTTGCAAATTTAGCAGTGATTCCTACAGAAGCAGAATCGAAAAGACAAAAGCGTGGGAAACAGTTTGTAATACATTGCCCAGTGAATTCAAAGACATGATACCGAAAGAGAAGAATTGTATCCGTAAGTACACTGCGGGCTGCTATATACCGTAATTTATTTATTTTTCAACTTATTTTACTTATACACATGTACTGGTACTGTTTCTGCGAAAGTGTCCAATTACCGTAACAGTAGTGGGGGGGGGAGTTTAGGTAACTACAAAAGAAATATAAATGAGGGGAGGGGTTAATGTTGACTCTGCAATGTTATATAGGTGACAATGTGGTTATTGTGCGAAAGGCAATAAATTATGTCAGAAGGGAACTTTGGGATGAATGGGTATTATATCCCTTGTCACATAAATTGTTATGGTGATTGGACACGGCTAGAAGGGGAGACTGAAGGGTTCCAGGTGCCTGGTTGATTTGTTTAGACAGTGAGGGAGTAATAATGATATGTATAAATTGTAATAAGTATTTTTAATAGAGGCTTATCAAAGATAAAGGTGACATCCTTGATACTTCTTAAGATGTATTTCTAAGGTATTGTATATCTTACGAGAGACTTAACATAGAAAGACGAGTAATAAATCAAACAATACTAAAGTAATGTTAAGTACCTTACACCTAGTGTTCGTGATTTTTTAATTGGTAAATATGATATAGATCTAAAGATGAAGAGCATTTCTCAAGAAAATAGGAACCAGTTTAATAACGAAGTGTCCAAGAAATGTTACTTTTTCACGTAGAACGTTCAATGTCTATAGTAGATTTGATCGTTAAATGTACTAAGAGTGTTCTTTGTTTGGAGACGGATGAGACTATTTCGTAAGAAAATGGGAAGATGTTTAATAAGATGCTCCATAATCTTTAAGACGTTTAATAAGGAAGTGTCCAAGAAATGTTACTTTTTCACGTAGAACGTTCAATGTCTATAGTAGATTTGATCGTAAAATATACTTAGAGTGTTCTTTGTTTAGTTTTTCCTTGGAATTCCTTAAGAAATTACCAGGATGGTGCGTCAGAAAATGCCTTTAATTCAGAATGTAGCGAACTAGGGAGATGGAAAAAGTTTGTAACCAGAATAGAATTCTAACCTATGAGAATTTTTATATTGCCTCGATTTTCCTTGGAACTCCTCAAGAAATTACCAAGATGGTATTCAAGAAAATAATTAAATTTGGAACCACGTGAACTAGGGAGATGGGTGAAGGTAAAAATCAAGTTAGGTATGTATTGAAATAAGTAGAATCCCTCGTAATGGTTAATCTTCATTCGAACTCCTCAAGAAATTACCAACATGATATTCAAGAAAACGGCTTTGATTCAGAACGAAGTGAAGTAGGAAGATGGAAGAAGGTTGAAATCAAGGTAGATAAGTATATGAAATACAATAGAATCGCTCGTAATGGTTAATCTTCCTTGGAACTTCTTAAGAAATTACCAAGATGGTATTCGAGAAAATGGCTTTAATTCAAATTGAAGCGAACAGGGAGACGGGAAAAGTTTGTAACCAATCTAGAATTTTATATGCAATGTACTGGGAAAACTTTTACTTGTCTATTTGAAGAGCATTTGGTAAAATACGATCCTCTATAATAAGATGCTTTCAAGATGGTATTCAAGAAAATGGCTTTAATTGGGAATTAAGCGAACTAGGTAGACGGGAAAAGTTTTCAACCAATCTAAAATCCTATATGCAATGAACTGGGAGTATCCCTGCCATGCGCTGGATATATATTACTTGTCTATTTTCCTTGGAACTCCTTAAGATGCTTTCAAGATGGTATTTAAGAAAATGGCTTTAATCAGGAATGGAGTAAACTAGGGAAACGGGAGAAGCTTGGAATCAAGTTAGCTATACACATATGGAATGTGTTAAGTATGTTTTTGTTTGTCTATTTGAAGAGTATTTGGTAAAATTATAAATTGTTAATGCAATCAGTCCTTCTGGTTAGCTGAATTCGAGATTGTAAACTCCAGTCCATTCTTATTGCTCTTTCTTGATGGTATCTTTAGTCAATATTAAGCACATTATATTTTATAATGAACACCGCATGGTTTCCCTAAATTACTTAAATACTCGACTCGACTCCAAGCTGTTTCACATGTCTGATGCAAGAAACCTTTTAATTATAGCAGTGTAAATAGAATACGAGGCACTTTAATATTTTCAAACAATTTCAATTTTGTTTATCAAAATTCAGAAGTATAAATTGGATCAATATTTTAATGTATTCGTAACAATGTAGTTATTAACAGCTTCGAATTGTTTTAATAATTCTCCTCCAGAAAAAATGAAATTTATAAATGAGCAAGTGTTTATAAGATCACAACATGTTGTTCGCTGTTGAAATAACATTGCGCGTACTTTAAGTAGCAATCCTCTTAAAATAACGAGAATTCAAAGAATTCGAATCTTGAAATAGATTGCGAAATGAGTAAACTTCCTTGTTAATAATAATTCAGCTAGAATATTATGAATTGAGTCCAAACTCAAAATAACTAGTTTTAAACTTCAACTCGTCCTGGCCGTCCATATTCAATTTTGTTTTCACTACCCACATAAAAAAATAACTACGATGAGAACATACAAATGTTTTTCATATTCGTGACAGAATCTGTAAGGCTTGATAATTTTTAGAAGGTTGTCTTATGAATCAACTTAAACTTGTATTGTCTGTGCAATACACAAATGTTTTGTCTGTAGACTACATAGCCGATCTCAACTGGAGGTGTAATGTGGTCTTCAGCTTCGCTAATAGGCCTACAGCTGCGATAGTAGGATTACCACAGCACTAGTACTTATTATATTCTTAACCTATGACTCAGAGTATGGTATAAACCAAGTTTATTCGCAAACTTCAGATCTTGACCTCCTACATACTTTTGAAGATGTATACGCTGATAAAAAATACAGGATCTCGAAGCCTAGATATATCATGCGATTAACCTTCCGGTTATCCAACTGATCTAATAACGCTCACAATTTGGTTTGCTCCAGCACTGTTTGAACCTACGATCTCCCAGATGCTACGTTAACAGCAATTCATGCCAACTTGGTTACCTTATTACATACGAAGTTAAGCAAGCGCGCCTCAGACTAAAGGGCAGGGAGCAGTACAAAAGAAGGTTCCAGTGCCCCAAACAGACAGACCGTTTGATTCCTAGTCAAGAGATACTACCGCCTTTACGTCAACTTTACAAAGTAAAACTATCATACAAAATAATAAAAGAATGTAAGCAGTGGCTTGGTAATATTTCTTGCTGGAGATTTCTTTTAAAACACTTTAATGTAATGAAACAATTTCAGATCTGGAAGTATAAATCAGTTGATAGAGACCAGAATCCATGATCCGAGATTATTATATTTCGAATTTTCCTCTTTCTTGAGCACTTCAAGATGCGAACTTCTTTAGTACTTTTCGAGCATTACCCTGCAGTGTTGCCAACTAGGTAAAGAAAAACTAAATAAAACGAGAATTCAGAATTATTTTTTAACATTGCAACGCAATGCGAACATAGTTACTTACGAGAAACTTAAAATTGCCAGTGTTGCCAACTTGGTAAATAAATAAAACAAATCATTGTTGTAGGAAAAACTTTTTTATTGTACGTAATCAAGTATAAGTAAAATTCTTGTTACAAAAACAAGTTCAGAAGATGTGAGGTTACACAAAGTCAGTTTGTGATTTACAAGTTTTAAAAGAAATTTATATTCTGTTCTGCGTAAAAACCAATTGCACAAAGTAATTAACTTATTTAAATAAATAGCAGTTACTTAACTTTAATTGTCTTACAAGTTTTATTCAGATCAGAATATTCCGCATTCTTCATAATTAAGACTGCATAGTAGTTTGAACTCCTAAATTACTTAATTACCAATCCTCTAGCGTAATAGAAGAAACTTTGTTTCTATATATTGAAGCTGCAATGCAATATTCAATACTTTAATCTGTTCGTAACAATGTAGTTACTCTTCAGGTAGAATATAATAATTTTATTTCGAAATATTAAAGTACTAATGTTTAATGAAAAGTTTACATTACATTTTTACTTGCTACGTTAATCATAAGTTAAGGTATGGTATTACTCACTATTGGAAGGATTTAGTCTACGTCTTTTGGTGTTTACCTCTTGGTGGCGTTTACTTTGTCCTTTAGAGACAACCTTATACCCTGATTCGAGTAATATATTGTTAGGATTAAAGATCACTTTACTGTCATACTTCTGAGTTATCAAATCATAAAAATGCTGAAAATTTATTTATTTTCGAACCCGTGCATTTAATGTTACCCCACGAACTTTCGAAACTTCTTTAACTTTACCTGTAGTTAAATTTCGTATCTGATAAGAACAATTTTTCGCGCCAGCAGCAATCAAGATGTACATTTCCCGCCCCTCTTTAATTTCTCTAGTTAATTCGCGTAAGTAGTTTCCTATAGGTAACAAGACTGGTTCATCACGTTGTATATAAATAATACTATCCGTGTCACAATAAATTACCCTATCAATCCTAACACTATCCAACATTTCAAACAATCGGACTCTAGCCCATAATGATATGAATGATGCTACTGCCAAATTTGATTCTACTGATCCTACAAGAACTACACTTTGTATTTACAAGTGAGGTGCTCTTACAATCTCAAGAAATTCCTGAACACCAGTTACAACCTTTGCCTGGGGTAAATTGCTGAGCTTGCCCAATTTACCTAAGAAGGAGTTTAAGAAGATTTTTTAAATATATCTCAACACTTCATTACACTCGATTTTGTCATAGTCAATACTTATTCCTTCATGGCAGGCATAATCTGTAATATATGTTTTTTTTCTGTTTTTCTGTAGTACAATCAGAAGGAAACCCACTGGTTCTTGTTTCATTTTCAAAAAGCTGTCAACATAGGGTTTGAATAATCCCTCCTTCATCTCCAGTTCCCAAATTTCATACCTGTCAAGTATAACATACCCTCTCTTTAACGCAACATGAAGCTCAGGAGTACAGAAGACACATTTGATATCTCGCTCCTCCTGAGTATGATTACAATCTCCAGTATTCAGCTCGTCCATGCAAGTTCGACACAGACCAAAAACGAGTTTGCTATGAGAATTATATGCAAGAACTGGAATAGCAAGATCACTAGACGGCAAAACTTTACAGAATACGAAACCATGTACTTTACACGGATCGGGCATGTGCACTTGGTTAGATAAACCTTTATGTATTTTCACTTGACAAGTTGGGAGCGATTTCTTAGACATAACCCACGGATACAGGGAAGCGACGTCAGCATACTCCTGATATTCGTTTTCACCACACTTGTACGAGGCACGAAAACATTCTGTGCGCCCTCCCTTAAATGCGTCTTTCGGGCGTAATGGTTCTTCAACATTATGACAATATTCTCGAATGAATGTTTGAATTTCAGGAGACGTTTTAACAACCTATTCACATTCCCAATGTTCCACAAGCTTTACGCCACAACTATTTTCAAAAAATTCTTTTGTAGCCGACGTCGCATCATACTGATCCTGCAAGGTACGCCCTTCAGCATCAATAGGAAGATTACGAGCTTGAGATAAACATGTATGACCGTGCCAGTAGCAACCATAGAATTCAAACCCAGTACGACTCTTTTTATCATATTCATCCAATTTAAAATGTTTAAATTGTACCTAACCTACATTTTCAGCTGTCCTGAGTGTAATTTTGCGTTCGTGTTCCATATACATAAGCCATTGACGTGCTTTTCTGCTTTGATGATCACGATGATGAAACCCTAATGGAAGTATAATTGGAATACAGTTCTCTTGTAAATAAATTCAGCGAAAATATTCCATCGCACACATAGCAATTGTGCTTGTATGAAGAAAACATTGAATACAATTTATTTTTCTTCAAGCAGGTTTGAAAACCGAATGAGGGCCAAAGTTAGGATACGAACGTCGTTCCGGCAATATTCTAACAGTTCATGCTGGAAATCAAAGATCTTTTTCGACTCTACACATTCTTTATGCCATGCAGCAATTGCTTCCGCCTCTTCAGATCATTTACTGTCAATATCATAAAAGTCAAGTTTGGGATACACTCCTTTGTAATTTTGATATTGGGGGTATTGAATAAAAATGGAAAATCACCTTTCCTGAGAGATCGATCCAAACCCAAAGTTTAAGCAAGGCCAGCTAATCGAACCCCCATGAACAAGTACGTGTCTCTAAAAATGATATTGTTTATAGTTAGCTGTATAATTTTATGACCTTGTGCAATAATATGAGGAATTAATTTCTGATGTTCCTAGAGACTTCGAGCAGCAAATAACATATCAAACCGAGATCCGTTATGTGAAAGCGCCACCACTTTTGTAAACTTAGAACCTTGTTGCAGTACGTGATTAATGAATTCCTCCATGTTATAAAATACACAATCCCTAATACCTTCTGAATCACAACACACAGTGCATTTATGAATTTCTTCATCAATATCTTTACATTTATGGCAGCGATGACTTCCGCTAATTAAGTTGGGCTGATGTTCACGTTCACCATTGTTATCTATTTCCAACAGCATTGTTTGAATATCAAATACTATATTCAAAAAATCCTCTACCCGTTTTGGTTTTGCTGACTTTACAAAACACGAATGCAACTCATCCACATACATGAAACACAGTTTACAAAAATGTTCATCACAAACATGTTTAGACTTTCTGTTACGCATATCTATCTTGACACCACACTGAGTACAAAGTTGGACGTACTCACATACAGGTTTACCTTTTCTTTTGACTTATGGTTATCAAAGCAAGATTGATTAGGGAATGTACGATAGCACATATTACACCGAATTTTACTTTTATCACTCTTCGGGGTGATCATTTTCTGTGTTGGGGTGATACTCTTCACAATACCTACATAAATATTCACATGTATGAAATCGACGTTTACCATAAAGGGTAATACAATAGTAACAATAACCATCACTTCCGAGAAATGCTGTAATGGTCTCAATTAACATCGTAGTGGTTGTCTTCATATCGCAAAAATGATTTCCTCACTGCTGATGGCCCAACAAACATCTTGACATACTCTCGTGTTTTTGACATACGTGCATACACTACTATTTGATATTCGTCTCCAAAATACTTTTGAAACTTGACCACATCTTCAATGCTGCCTCCATTCTTACTAAGTAAATCTACGCCTGCCGAGTTACATAATTCTCTTGCTTCAGATGCTAACTTCTTTGGATGACTCTTAATATAATTTGCATTTCTAAGTTCTATATCCGCTCGTAGTTTTGCTTATACTAAGACCCGAGCAAGGCAATCAGGAAGTTCATCAACTGGAATTATATGCTTCTACAAATCGCAGACATTTGAATTTCTCTGCTCATCCCTGGCCTTGAACAGGATCGGTGATGTCTACCTTGATTACTACCTTTTTGTCTAACAAGTACGTCTGATTCGAGTTTAAAACATTTCTAATCTTTCTCAAGATATTTTCTCCAGTAATATGAGCTCGAAGTTTAAATGGAGTGAATATTGGTTTCCCTAGCTCCCAATTTGAAGTTTCTATTGTAAAATAAACCTTTGAATCGGGATCTGCATCGTGAAGTAAATGGTCTGCTGCAAATTGAAATAGATACTTTAGAAACTCCTCAGGATCGGTAATTGATGTTACTACGGAACGAATTGTGATGTCTCGTCCACGTAGGGGAAAATTACGAGAGGTCTTACGCCGTTCACTTACAATTTCAAATTGAGGTCCACGTCCTTCACCATAATTGCATCATGTTCTTTCTTCCATTGTTTCACAGTGATATTAATCACTTCGTCATCATCGTCACTGCTCACCGTCTCCATAGTAACTTCATTACTATCCCCCTCTGTCATACTTAGTTCGTTATCCTCACCGTCTGGCACATTACACTCATATTGCAATCACCATCTTCATCCTCACTACATTCACCAATATATTCATGGCTCCAAAGTAACATCACTGTATTGTTGTGTATCCAATCCAAAGAATAGTGCTGCTTTTTCCGGAATTAGTTCTGTAGGATCGTTGAATAATTCATAATAATACTCCAAAGCAAGTTGTTTGCTTTCCATAGTATTGAAAAATCCATATTCTGCGAGATCTAAAATGCCTTGAGAATTTACACAGGCTTGTAGAACTGCTTCCTCGTCATTCCAGTAATAATACAGCAGGTAATGAAGCAAAAGCTCCTGATCATTTGTACGAGGTTGAAATCCCAGCATCTTGTAGTAACAAAACTGGTTCTATCAGTCAACTACCCTTGCAGGACCGTCATAGCTACAGACTTCCGGATCAGTAAGCAAACATCAATAACGTTGTACATATTAATGGATCGAACAGTAAAGTATTTTTTACTCACAGCAATCAGCAAGATTTCTTCGTACAATTTCTGAACACTGGACAGGGGGAAAACTTTTTTCACTTCGTAACAGACACCCAAACACCAAGTTCATAGAGCACTGGAGGATAGTTTTTTCTTCGGAACGTACCAATTAGTCGAAACACGAAGTTGATAGAGAGCATGAGGGAAGATTTCACAGCTAGATCCTCATACTTCAAGAGCTAGAAACAAATACTGGCAGGATGGAGATGCGTGCCGATTATATCAAAAAAACACACACGCGCGCGCATTGGCATATATGGATACCAAGAGGGGGACGGGGTAAGAGGGTAATATAACGTGCACAGAACAGATGCGCAGTAACAACAAAATATAAGTTGGTTCACAAATTACTTATTTAACTGATCGGATTGATACCAACTATCGTTCTCAAAATTTTGTTATTGAAACAACATTGAGCCTAATAAAATAACTTTGAAACACTAAAGTACAAGTTTCACGGCAAGCTCTCCTAAACCTTTTTCGGATAGTCCCGACATCATCGCCTACAGAATTTCCCGTTCGAATCTCTTTCTTTCATAACAGAGCATTAAGTTTACGGGAATAGTATTTCTAACGGCTGCCGTCAACTTAGCCACACGCCTCTCGATATCATTCATAGAGAAATTCCTCCATTCCAACTTTGCATCCAACAAAAAGTTTCCACCCATGTCGAAAAGAATACATTTACTAATGTGTAATGTTAAATATGTAGAATGAAGTAATTTCTTGAAAGAAGTTTCGGTAGATATTAATATTACAAAACCATAAACTGATTCTATATTATCAAAAAATAAGCTAGAGAATTATGCTACTAGGCACGCGTAGATTTACTTAGTAAGAATGGAGGCAGCTTTGAAGATGTGGACAAGTTTCAAAAGTATTTTGTAGACGAATATCAAATAGTACTGTATGCACGTATGTCAGAAACACGAGAGTATGTCAAGATGTTTGTTGGGCCATCAGCAGTGAGGAAATCATTTTTGCGATATGAAGACAACCACTACGATGTTAATTGAGACCATTACAGCATTTCTCGGAAGTGATGGTTATTGTTACTATTGTATTACCCTTTATGGTAAACGTCGATTTCATACATGTGAATATTTATGTAGGTATTGTGAAGAGTATCACCCCAACACAGAAAATAGTGATGAAAGTAAAATTCAGTGTATTATGTGCTATGGTACATTCCCGAATCAATCATGCTTTGATAACCATAAGTCAAAAGAAAAAGGTAAACCTGTATGTGAGTACGTCCAACTTTGTGCTCAGTGTGGTGTCAAGATAGATATGCGTAACAGAAAGTCTAAACATGTTTCTGATGAACATTTTTAAACTGTGTTCATGTATGTGGATGAGTTGCATTCGTGTTTTGTAAAGTCAGCAAAACCAAAACGGGTAGAGGATTTTTTGAATATAGTATTTGATATTCAAACAATGCTGTTGGAAATAGATGACAATGGTGAACGTGAACATCCGCCCAACTTAATTTGTGCAAGTCATCGCTGCCATAAATGTAAAGATATTGATGGAGAAATTCATAAATGCACTGTGTGTTGTGATTCAGAAGGTATTAGGGATTGTGTATTTTATAACATGGAGGAATTCATTAATCACGTACTGCAACAAGGTTCTAAGTTTACAAAAGTGGTGGCGCTTTCACATAACGGATCTCGGTTTGATATGTTATTTGCTGCTCGAAGTCTCTAGGAACATCAGAAATTAATTCCTCATATTATTGCACAAGGTCATAAAATTATACAGCTAACTATAAACAATATCATTTTAGAGACACGTACTTGTTCATGGGGGTTCGATTAGCTGGCCTTGCTTAAACTTTGGGTTTGGATCGATCTCTCAGGAAAGGTGATTTTCCATTTTTATTCAATACCCCCAATATCAAAATTACAAAGGAGTGTATCCCAAACTTGACTTTTATGATATTGACAGTAAATGATCTGAAGAGGCGGAAGCAATTGCTGCATGGCATAAAGAATGTGTAGAGTCGAAAAAGATCTTTGATTTCCAGCATGAACTGTTAGAATATTGCCGGAACGACGTTTGTATCCTAACTTTGGCCCTCATTCGGTTTTCAAACCTGCTTGAAGAAAAAACAAATTGTATTCAATGTTTTCTTCATACAAGCACAATTGCTATGTGCGATGGAATGTTTTCGCTGAATTTATTTACAAGAGAACTGTATTCCAATTATACTTCCATTAGGGTTTCATCGTCGTGATCATCAAAGCAGAAAAGCACGTCAATTGCGTAAGTATATGGGACACGAATGCAAAACTACATTCAGGACAGCTGAAAATGTAGGTTAGGTACAATTTAAACATTTTAAATTGGATGAATATGATAAAAAGAGTCGTACTGGGTTTGAATTCTATGGTTGCTACTGGCACGGTCATACATGTTTATCTCAAGCTCGTAATCTTCCTATTGATGCTGAAGGGCGTACCTTGCAGGATCAGTATTATGCGACGTTGGCTACAAAATAATTTTTTGAAAATAGTTGTGGCGTAAAGCTTGTGGAACAATGGGAATGTGAATAGGTTGTTAAAAACGTCTCCTGAAATTCAAACATTCATTCGAGAATATTGTCTTAATGTTGAAGAACCATTACGCCCGAAAGACGCATTTAAGGGAGGGCGCACAGAATGTTTTCGTGCCTCGTACAAGTGTGGTGAAAACGAATATCAGGAGTATGCTGACGTCGCTTCCTTGTATCCGTGGGTTATGTCTAAGAAACCACTCCCAACAGAACAAGTGAAAATCCATAAAGGTTTATCTAACCAAGTGCACATGCCCGATCCGTGTAAAGTACATGGTTTCGTATTCTGTAAAGTTTTGCCGCCTAGTGATTTTGCTATTCCAGTTCTTGCATATAATTCTCATAGCAAATTCGTTTTTGGTCTGTGTCGAACTTGCATGGACGAGCTGAATACTGGAGATTGTAATCATACTCAGGAGGAGCGAGATATCAAATGTGTCTTCTGTACTCCTGAGCTTCATGTTGCGTTAAAGAGAGGGTATGTTATACTTGACACGTATGAAATTTGGGAAATGCAGATGAAGGAGATATAATTCAACCCCTATGTTGACACCTAGACTCCGATTGCTTGAAATGTTGGATACTGTTGGGATTGATAGGGTAATTTATTGTGAGACGGATAGTATTATTTATATACAACGTGATGAACCAGTCTTGTTACCTATAAGGAACTACTTACGCGAATTAGCTAGAGAAATTAAAAGGGGTAGGAAATGTACATCTTGATTGTTGCTGGCGCGATAAAATATTCTTATCGGATACGAAATTTAACTACAGGTAAAGTTAAAGAAGTTTCGAAAGTTCGTGGGGTAACATTAAATGCACAGGTTCGAAAATAAATAAATTTTCAGCATTTTTATAATTTGATAACTCAGAAGATTTACAATAAAATAATCTTCAATCCTAACAATATATTACTCGAATCAGGGTATAAGATTGTCTCTAAAGGACAAAGTAAACGCCACCAAGAGGTTAACACCAAAAGACGTAGACTAAAGCCTTCCAATAGCGAGTAATACCATACCTTAACTTATGGTTACCTTAGAAAGTAAAAATGTAATGTAAACTTTCCATGAAATATTAGAATTTCAATATTTCGAAGTAAAATTATTACATTCTACCTGAAGAGTAACTACATTTTTTCGAACAGATTAAAGTATTGAACATTGCATTGCAGCTTCAATGTATCGAAACAAAGTTTCTTCTATTACGCTAGAGGATTGGTAATTAAGTAATTTAGTGGTTCAAACTGCCATGCAGTCTTCATTATGAAGAATGCGGAATATTCTGATCTGAATAAAACTTGTAAGACAATTAAAGTTAAGTAACTGCTACGTATTTAAATAACTTAATTACTTTGCGCAATTTATTTTTACTCAGAACAGAATGTAAATTTCCTTTAAAACTTGTAAATCACAAACTGACTTTGTGTAACCTCAGACCTTCTGAACTTTGTAGCAAGAATTTTACTTATACTTGATTACGTACAATAAAAAAGTTTTTCCTACAACAATGATTTGTTTTATTTATTTACCTAGTTGGCAACACTGGCAATTTTAAGTTTCTCGTAAGTAACTATGTTCGCATTGCGTTGCAATGTTAAAAAATAATTCTGAATTCTCGTTTTATTTAGTTTTTCTTTACCTAGTTGGCAACACTGCAGGGTAATGCTCGAAAAGTACTAAAGAAGTTCGCATCTTGAAGTGCTCAAGAAAGAGGAAAATTCGAAATATAATAATCTCGGATCATGGATTCTGGTCTCTATCAACTGATTTATACTTCCAGATCTGAAATTGTTTCATTACATTAAAGTGTTTTAAAAGAAATCTCCAGCAAGAAATATTACCAAGCCACTGCTTACATTCTTTTATTATTTTGTATGATAGTTTTACTTTGTAAAGTTGACGTAAAGGCGGTAGTGTCTCCTGACTAGGAATCAAACGGTCTGTCTGTTTGGGGCACTGGAATCTCCATTTGTACTGCTCCCTGCCCTTTAGTCTGAGGCGCGCTTGCTTAACTTCGTATGTAATAAGGTAACCAAGTTGGCATGAATTGCTGTTAACGTAGCATCTGGGAGATCGTAGGTTCAAACAGTGCTGAAGCAAACCAAATTGTGAGCGTTATTAAATCAGTTGGATAACCGGAAGTTTAATCGCATGATATATCTAGGCTTCGAGATCCTGTATTTTTTATCAGCGTATGCATCTTCAAAAGTATGTAGGAGGTCAAGATCTGAAGTTTGCGAATAAACTTGGTTTATACCATAGTCTATGAGTCATAGGTTAAGAATATAATAAGTACTAGTGCTGTGGTAATCCTACTAGCGCAGCTGTAGGCCTATTAGCAAAGCTGAAGACCACATTACACCTCCCGTTGAGATCGGCTATGTAGTCTACAGACAAAACATTTGTGTATTGCACAGACAATACAAGTTTAAGTTGATTCATAAGACAACCTTCTAAAAATTATCAAGCCTTACAGATTCTGTCACGAATATGAAAAACATTTGTATGTTCTCATCGTAGTTATTTTTTTATGTGGGTAGTGAAAACAAAATTGAATATGGACGGCCAGGACGAGTTGAAGTTTAAAACTAGTTATTTTGAGTTTGGATTCAATTCATAATATTCTAGCTGAATTATTATTAACAAGGAAGTTTACTCATTTCGCCATCTATTTCAAGTTTCGAATTCTTTGAATTCTCGTTATTTTGAGAGGATTGCTACTTAAAGTACGCGCAATGTTATTTCAACAGCGAACAACATGTTGTGTTCTTACTAATACTTGCTCATTCATAAATTTAGTTTTTTCTTAAGGAGAATTATTAAAACAATTCGAAGCTGTTAATAACTACATTGTTACGAATACATTAAAGTATTGATCCAATTTATACTTCTGAATTTTGATAAACAAAATTGAAATTGTTTCAAAATATTAAAGTACCTCGTATTCTATTTACACTGCTATAATTAAAAGGTTTCCTGCATCAGACATGTGAAACAGCTTGGAGTCGAGTCGAATATTTAAGTAATTTAGGGAACCCATGCGGTGTTCATTATAAAATATAATGTGCTTAATATTGACTAAAGATACCATCAAGAAAGAGCAATAAGAATGGACTGGAGTCTACAATCTCGAATTCAGCTAACCAGAAGGACTGATTGCATTAACAATTTATAATATTTTACCAAATACTCTTCAAACAGACAAGTAAAAGTATTCCCAGTACATTGCATATAAAATTCTAGATTGGTTACAAACATTTCCCGTCTCCCTAGTTCGCTTCAATTTGAATTAAAACCATTTTCTCGAATACCCTCTTTTTAATTTCTTAAGAAGTTCCAAGGAAGATTAACCATTACGAGCGATTCTGTTGTATTTCATATACTTACCTACCTTGATTTTAACCTTCTTCCGCCTCCCTAGTTCACTTCGTTCTGAATCAAAGCCGTTTTCTTGAATATCATGTTGGTAATTTCTTGAGGAGTTCCAATGAAGATTAACAATTACGAGCGATCCTATTGTATTTCATATACATACCAAACTTGATTTCAACCTTCTCCCGACTCCCTAGTTCACTTCGTTCTGAATCAAAAGCGTTTTCTTGAATATCATCTTGGTAATTTCTTGAGTAGTTGCAAGTCAGATTAACCATTACGAGCGATCCTATTGTATTTCATATACATACCTAACTTGATTTCAACCTTCTCCCGCCTCCCTAGTTCACTTCATTCTGAATTAAAGGCATTTTCTGATGCACCATCTTGGTAATTTCTTAAGGAATGCCAAGGAAAAAACTAAACAAAGAACACTCTTAGTACATTTAACGATCAAATCTACTATAGACATTGAACGTTCTACGTGAAAAAAGAAACATTTCTCGGACACTTCCTTATTAAACAAGTTCCTCTTTTCTTGCGAAATTCTCTTCATATTTAGATCTATATCATATATATCAATTAAAAAATCACGAACACTAGGTGTAAGGTTCTAACATTACTTTAGTATTGTTTGATATATTACTCGTCTTTCTACGTTAAGTCTCTCGTAAGATATACAATACCTTAGAAATACATCTTAAGAAGTATCAAGGATGTCACCTTTATCTTTGATAAGCCTCTATTAAAAATACTTATTACAATTTATACATTTCATTATTACTCCCTCACTGTTCAAACAAATCAACCAGGCACCTGGAACCCTCCAGTCTCCCCTTCTAGCTGTGTCCAACCACCATAACAATATATGTGACAAGGGATATAATACCCATTCATCACAAAGTTCCCCTTTGACATAATTTATTGCCTTTCGCACAATAACCACATTGTCACCTATATAACATCGCAGAGCCATCCATAACAATCTCCCCTCATTTCCATTTCTTTTGTAGTTACCGTCACCGCCCCCTACTACTCGCGACATGTTAAGTAATCCAGTGACTGTCGCGTCCCGGGTCGGTGTCGATTTTCAGCGACGCCACGAACACACCCTGTGTCCCGTTCCAGCAACAGAAGTGTAGCTGGTGGGCGAAGGGCCTACAAATATCCTCCGTATCCATCCCAGAACCTCTTAAGGGCTTTGGGAGTGTGATGTGCTTGAATTTGCTCTTAAAGCCATGACTCTCTTATTTTTTCTTTTAAAATTTTGAAACTACCAGGTGTGTAAATATAAAACTGGAATTTGTGCATAGACGGCGTTAGCTGTCACTGTGGTTAGCGTAAAACTGCGTCCTTGGCGCCACTTGCTTCTTTTGACTGCTGATAACGATTTGCAACTCACAATCAGACAAGTTTCATGTGTTTAAAGCGTTGAACATGGCGCAAGTTGTACCTACAGACTACGATGTGCGGACAGCATTGACTTTTTGTTACCATTTGAAGAAAACTGCTGCAGAATCGCATCGCATGCTTGTCGAAGCTTACGGTGACTATTATCCTTGGTAAGTCAAAGTGTTATGTGTGGTTTAAAAAATTTAAAAATGGCGATTTTGACGTGAGAAACGAAGAACGTTGAACACCCCCGAAAGAGTTTGCAGACATCGAATTGCAAGTTTTGTTGGATGAGGATGACGCTCAAACGCAACAACAACTCGCGGATCAATTAAATGTGACACGAGAAGAAGTTTCCATATGTTTAAAAGCCATGTGCAAGATTCAGAATGTGGGAAAATGGGTTCTACATGCATTGACTGAACGACAGCAGGAAAACCGAAAAAACCACTTGCGAATTCTGCTCGCCAGGTAGAAAAGGAAATCATTTCTTCATCGAATTGTGACTAGTGACAAAAAGTGGATCTATTTCGAGAATCCTAAGCGTAAAAGATCATGGGTAACTACAGGAGAACCGGCGACATCGACTGCAAGACCAAATCGCTATAGAGGGAAGACAATGCTTTGTGTTTGGTGGGATCAGAAGGGAGTGATCTATTATGAACTGCTGAAACCTGGCGAAAGCGTTAACACACAACGTTACCGACAACAAATGATCGATTTGCATCATGCTTTGCATGAAAAACGACCAGAATATGACCAAAGGCAACATAAAATGATTGTGCTTCACGATAATGCACCATTCCACACAGCTAAACCGGTCAAGGAAACGATTGGGGCTTTTTGCTGGGAAATCCTTCCGCATGCGGCTTACTCACCAGACTTGACGCCTTTAAATTTCAGTTATTTGCATCCATGAGACACGCACTGGCTGACGAGCGCTTCACATCTTACGAAAATGGCTTGATGACTGGTTTGCAGCACAAGAGGCACAGTTATTTTTGGTCTGGCATCCACAATTTGCCGGAACGATGGCAGAAATGTATCGCTAGCGATAGCCAATACTTCGAATAAAATAAATAGTTGTTAGCATTGCCATCAAATCACTGTGTCTTTTCTGTACATAAATTCCGGTTTCATATTTACGTACCTGGTAAACCTGTGCATTAGCATTACTTTAACATTGATGATAAACATTCACCTTCTTATAACACTTGTAACGGTGGATAAAGTAATTGCAAAGCCGCAAAACAGAAAATACTCGTTACCCGTCCACCAGGAAAGTGGAGATACCGTAAATGAGGAAGTTCTCCAATTATTGTTTCAATTCCCGTTTCGGAAGGTGAAAGAACGACTAGAGCTAAAGTATTCTTAGGAGAAATATCAATAAGGTGGATACTGAGGAATAGAACTTCAGCACATCAATGAAATGCAAAATTATAAATTTGGATACTGAATTACCAATAATGTAATGTGAAAATTTATATTTAATACTATCTGGTAATAAGTAGACGTTGATTCTAAAAACCAATTAATCTTAAAATGCTCACTTATTCTAACTAAGGTCCAGAGAGGATGACTCCAAATTAAAGTTGACAATTTTAGGATTTTATTGTCACAAAAATATAAGGTTACTCGTAAAGCAACACTGAAGGTGTTGTTATCGATGAAATTACAACCTAACTAACTAAAAATCTCTATGGCTTATGGAAATCGCAACTTCATCGTCGCAGTAACAAACTTTCGCCATTGGATTCTATCCTGGGAACATCAAGACAGTTTTCATTACGAACATCTATAACTTGAAGATCCATTCTAACATTGTTCGTCGAACGACGTCTCGCTCTTCCCAATGGTCTCTTTCCAACGGACTTTTCAACAAGGATAGAATATAATCCTCGTTTTATCCCATTCGAGCCACGTGGCCTGCTCACCTTAGTCGTATCGTTTTCATTAACTTTACAACACCTGGTGAATCTTACAGTCCGTCGAGCTCTTCATAACGCAGTCTCCTCTATCCTCCAGTCATCTTGTCCCGTCTCGGTCCGTATATCTTTCTCAAAACTTTATTTTCAAACACACGTAATTTATGTTCATCTGCTAAGGTCGTATTCAATCTTTCGCAACCGTAAAGTATTACCGCCAGAATAACGGTTCTGTATATTTTCAATTTCCTTGATATTAATCGCGAGGTTAGAAGTTTTTTTACTGAATAGAAACATGCTTTGCGCGATAATAAGCGACTTTTTATTTCTTCCGTGACCTCATTTGTGCTTGTTACGTATCCTCCCAAGTATTTAAATTTGTTTATTTTCTCTGTGACCCCATCCCTAATTTTTATGTTTCTATTTCCTTCATTCCCTGTGTATCGGCTTGTTATAATGTATTTTGTTTTATCTATGTCTATCTGCAGACCTATCTCATTGCACGCTTCTATTAAGACATCGGTGTTGCTTTGTAGTGCATCTATATCGTCCCCTATTAAATCAACATCATCCGCGTATACGAACAGTTGATTCAAACCATTCAACGCTAGTCCCTTTTTGTCCCCTTTTATTTTTAAAATCGCATATTCTAACGCAAAGTTAAACAGTAGTGGTGATAGGCATCGCCTTGTTTCAGTCCGTTGCGAATCTTGAAACTATCTGACATATTACCTATCCGTACTCTACTTATCTTACACTGAAACACATCTTCACTAGTTGAACCAGTTTTTTCGGAATTCCAAATCGTATCAGGATACTGTATAACTTGTCCCTTTTGATAGAATCATATGCTTTCTTGAAATCAATGAATAGCTGGTGAACCGTCCAATTGTATTCCCATTTCTTCTCCAAAATTTGTCTCAAGTTGAAAATCTGGTCCAACGTGGATCTATTTCTTCTAAACCACATTATTTTATCTACGTATACTCTTAGACGTGTAAACAGAATATTACTTAGTACCTGGTAACAGGTTGGAAGTTAGGAGATTCCGCGGTAATTATTACAGTCCGATATATCGCAAATTTGTAAATCGGAACTATAATTGAGGTTTTCGATTCCTTTGGAGGCTCCTCCTTTCTCCACATAGTACTTATCAATTGATGTAGTTCCTTGATTAGTGCCGTTATTCCCGCTTTTTATTAATTCGGCTGGAATATTGTCTATTCCTTGTGATTACAATTTTTTCAGTTTCTTTACCGACATTTCGATTTCGATCTCGCTAGGTTCGGGTATCCACGGTTCTGCGGTATGGATTTCAAATTCCTCGGTTTGTTCCCCGTTATGTACACTCATGCTCAAATTGTTTTTCGCATGTCTTTATTTGACAGTTTTTGACAAATAATATTTTTATCCTTAGTTTCTGACGTTCGCTTAATTGTTATACTTGTAAAGTATGTAAAAATGAACATTTCCTGAAATTTTGTCACAGAAATATTAATAAATAACGAAAGTAGAAAGAAAATATTAAAAATTGAGAAATTGTCGAAACATTTCTAAGTCAAAAAGTCAGAAATTTGACAACATAGGGAAATTCGCAGGGAAATTTACAGGAAATAAAGGACAATTGTTTTCGCACGCCGAAACAGCCAATATCTTTAGTACTATCTGAAACTGAAAATAGAGAAATGTTGACTCAAATGAAACATTTCGCAAACAAAGATTACAGATATAATACATGCGCTGCATAATCCTGTGGCAAAAACTATTATATTCCCCAAAACGGAGCAAAAAAAGTTATAAAATCTCATTTAACTTTCGAAGTGAAGACTGTTAAATAAACGCTTAGTCAATGAATGCTTATCAAGACATTTTGTCACAACGTCCTCGTGGCGTAGTGGTTAGACTTTGTAGTTGTGGTATGAAGGGTCCTCAGTTCGATTCTCCCTCTATCCACAAACTGAATTTTTTTTAGATTTTCTAATATAAAACGGGGTTATAAATTTTTGTAGTTTCCGAATGTATTTATCTTTTTTGTATACTCGCATTGATTATAGAATGGTCTTTTCTACATTACCAGTAGACACTCAGGAAAGTGTAAGTGTTGTGTATTAAATTAAAAAACACTACATATGTGCTTAAAACTTTATTATAAAGGTTTAGCAACAGATCCTATGAATGCATGTGCTCGAGAGCAGTTAACTTCCAATATGTAAACCCAACCCATATTAAAACTAGTCATGCACATTGTGCTTCCAATTCCCAACATGTATCAGAACGTTATATGTATAAATGTTACTTTTATCTTATTTATTGTCTTCCACTTGATTTAGTTTTCGAAAGCTAACAGTGTAAAATGCCTACAGGTTTCTAGATGATTATATTATTATTAATATTATTATTTTAGTAGTCCTGAGTTTTCACATATAATGATCCAAACTTCTGACAATTTCCAGTTGGCAGAATGCAAAACGTCTAATTTAGAAATAAACCATATTTTACGTAAGGATAAGTATGTTTACGTTATAGATATAACTAGAGTAAATTCTATATTCCATTTCAGCAATTTTTTTCGTTATCATAATTCAGGATGGCTGAAGTGGAAGAGAGTCTATTTACGAGTTTTGTTTTAAAACCAGAATGAATACTTCATGCGTTGTAGTAAAATAGGAATAAAATGAAGGAAAAATTAACTGTAAAACATTAGAAGAAGGCAGCAAATACTTGACCAGCATTAGACTTGTTGTTACGCTAAGAAAGACCTCTTACATTTCTGCGTGTGTGCGCAAATCACAGCGAAACTGAAAACCGAGACCTTCCAATAAGGTAAAAGAAATTACTCGGTGTTTCTCGAAGATTGTCTGCCGATAACAGTAAATACTGACATTTATCTTAAAAATTACGGGATATATCAAGAAGCTTTTCGAATGTTTAAATAGTGAGCACTAATTTGAGTTGTTACTGTTTTAAATGTAAATAGATTAATTACAAGTACGATTGCAGCACTAATCTTATAAGATAGTTTGTAGGGGAATTTCCAAATAATATTGTTGTTCATATCGGTTACTGCGAGAAATAAAGGAAAATTCCTGCAATCACCGCAAAAGGCGTTTTCTGTCTGTTCTACGAGAACAGAAAGTTCTGGGTACATATGCACAACACTAAAGCGTAAATAAAATTAATTTAAGAGCACTTGTAAATTGTGTGGACTTTAATCCATTAGGACGTCGTAACGACCCATTTACGCTTGGTATCAACATATCGTACACTCTCCCCTTTTTTGTGCGTCTTTCTTCTTTATTATTCGTGCTTTGTCGGTGATATTTTTCCTCTTCGGCTTTCTGCAAAGAGATTTATTTGTCCAGATGACAATGAAGATTAGCCATACAGAACATCTCTTTCATTGTAATTTGGTGGGATTTTTATCCTTATTGTTTCTTCATTTTATTACTGAATATTTCTTTACATATTTTATTTAATTATTTTCTTCAACAATTTTTCTTTCGTTGAAAATCTTCAAAATCAAACCAAAGGATCTGATTGTTGTTTTATTTTTCGTTGAGATTTTAGTGGCAAGCCACACCCCTTTTCGCTCTGGGTTGTCTGATTTCATTCTCTTCTCTGATTTCAATTGGTTGAAGCCAGTCAGTAGTTAACACATGGTCGTCGAGTAGGAAAGGCTGTTCAAAATTTACACTGCCTCCGAAAGTTATATAAAAGCAATATGATAATGCAGCCAATGTCCGGGAAGTTTATTAATATATAGAGCAGAATCGACTAGTAAATAGCAACAACTTTTGGGAGCTGTTTCTCTATATCTTTTATAAAAGAATCTGTGAATCGAATGCTGCAGTTTGGGGTCTTACACCCTCCATATTGGCCTTGACCGGGAGTGGACGTGACGAAGCATCTTTATGGCAGTTTGTTTGTGTTCAGTGGTGTTCAACATTGTGTAAGGTGATTTGTTGTGGTAATTGTGGTGTTCAGTGGTTTTCCTTAGTTTTCTGAAATAAATAAATATATAATTACAATGTGGTTGATACCTCATTTTCTGTGTGTATGCAAATAATTTAGTGTTTTCTTCATATGAAATTGATGTGGTTTTTCTGTGAAGTGATGTGCACCTTAAGAATATCAGCTTAATTTGGTAGGCATCGGGGGTCGGTTATCTAAATTCAGGTATGTATGTTTAATGTCTTGAAATTCATCTTTCTATTCCAGAACCCCAAGTCTGTTTCACCTACCTTAAGATAACTAAATTTCAGCACACTAAAATTTTGGTTCAAATACGTTGAATATTTTACCTTGCACTATAGTTGTTGCTACATTTCAGAATGCTCCATCCATCATTTTTGTTTGCTCTTCCGAAAACTGGTATATGTAAAAATTGCCCCAAATTTCTACAACATATCCGTTTTTCTTAACCGCGATATTCAGCGTTTTCCTTATGTTTTATTTTGGTATTTTGCAAAGTTTAAAGCTTCTGCGTTACGTACGCAAACTGTAAGTCTATTCGCTCATGGAAACTCGTATTGTAAATTAATACCTAATCCAATCCTAGTAGACCATATTTGTATTATCAATATTGATGGTTACGCTGAATGAAGTTTAAAAATAAAAATTACATACGAAATGTTTTAGCAACGTATTGAAAATATCAAACTAAATTGTTGCCCAGTAGCTACAATATAAATAAATATATTTTCGTTGAAAGAAATGTTATTCTTTAGTAATTGCGCACATTTTTGTTTAACTGGGCTGAAGTATAGAATGTCTACCACATTTTGGAATATAAAAGTAACTTATTTCTTTTTGAAAAATAAGTATGTCAAATATATTCTCTATTCTTGGACAGAGCTTTTCTGCATATAATTAATTTACCCTTTTATGTGAAATTGACAACATCTTGAATGCTTATTTTGATGTTCAAGAGATTCTCTTCCGAAACGTTTTTTCAAGAAAATTCGGCAATCAGTCTTCGCCTTGTGATTGTTATTTTTAAGTAAAAATAAATTACATTTTTACCAGACATTTCGTGTGTCAAGGGTTTCACTATGATGTAGGTAGATTACCATCACTGTTGTATTACTGGAAAGGTTCTTAACTTTTCAACATTTCAGTCCACGAAGTGTTAATTTATTTACATGTGAGAAAGTAATTGCAGATGAAGTTAAAGTTTGATATTTCATCCAATGCTTTAGCAACTTTTAGAGAGTTGGTAAATTAGTTCTGTGCATCCAAATTTTCGTGCTAAATATTAACTAGTGCGCGACTGTGTTGAGCCTTGTACTATTTTATTGGCCTAGTTGCGTTAGGTCACTAAACTATCTTTTGTGTTCTGCTTTCCTGCGGGATGTTCTCGCTTGCGTCCCCCTTTTTTTGAGGATCCTTTTCTTCGTTTTATAGCTTTCTGTTTTTGCCAACTTTCTGCGTTTGGGCACTTCTTTCTGGCTTCTTACATGCATGCTTTGTGTACTAGACTAGTGTATGTTCTGTCTTTGATGTGGTTGAAGGAGGGTGTTGATAGGTAGGTACCCTCCCTCCCTTCAGGTCCGATAATGGTTTTCTTTTGTTTTGTGGCCTCTCCTGTGGCGTAATGTCGGCTTGATTCCAGGGTAGGTTTGATCACGTTGAGTTTGGGTAAGCCCCCTTTTTGCAACAGAGTGCCGCGGGCCCCTGGTTTGCTGATGAGTCAACCTACTTTCGTTGGAGCAGCCTGTGGGACATTACAACGTCTCTGAGAATATGTGGAGTCCAATAGTCTATTCGCGCTTAAGATGCACTACTCTCCAACAAACCTCTGTTACTTGCCATTCAGTAGACATAGTTTAAACACCTGAGAAAATCCATGCGAAAGCCAACTACACAGTCGTCAAGGCAATAGGAAGACCTGGGTGGGCGTGTCAATTCATTTGGCACTTCAATGTATAGTTTTGTGAGAAATTTAAATATTTACTTTCACGATGTGCAATATTTATTTTAATAAATACTATTTCAGATTCGTCATATGCACTTTAGTTTGTAAAGAGATCTAATTTCAAAAGAAAGATTTCGACAACATTGTAGAGTTTTGCTGGTTAGTAATGCATTGGAGTAAAATATGAGCTTTTAGAACTTAGGAATAAATCAAGAGTAGGAGGATAGAATGAAGTTGAGATAGTGATGGCTACTTTTGCATTTTCAATAACTTGTATTCAATCAACCTGAACTTCAGAAATATATCAATGCCTAGCTATCGAGATTTAATCGTAGTCAGTAATGCCTGTGAATATTTTTATTGAATAAATACGTTTAGGGCTTCCGCCGTTTTCACTTTCGATATGGCACCATTCTAGAGTCTTAAAATCAACTTTTTTCCTATTCCTGAATCGAATTCAGTGCTATATGGAACCATGAAATATCAAAATAGGCGTTTTGGGTTGCAGCTATCTTGGATTTCAGAATGCAAGCCATCATCTTATATTTCATATGAAAAATGTTTTCGAATTTAGAATCGTATTCATAACGTTTGGAGTAAAGGGATCTTAACTTGAAGGAAAATGGGATGCTATTTCATCATACATCCCTTTTAGTTTTCCTGACATTGAGTTTTGAACTTTTCACCTCAAAATCAAACTGAATTTCCTTCGGAAAATACAAATGAAGAGTAAGGGGGACAAACAAGGAATGTTCGTTTTTGGAACTTTTTCGGGATCTGCTTCTTTTCTGTTGGTGAAACGTCCTACTATTGAACGGAATATTCATTTCGTGCTGAAACGTAGAACTTTCCATGGAAAAAGCGTAAAAATGATCGGCGAAACCAGTGTGTCTTACAAGGTTTTCAATATTAAAATAGGTTTTTGTCAGAAAAGCATTTTTGTGACATTCCTAGTTTTCCCCTTACCATTCAAATATAAAATTTATGACAATTGGACTTCTATTGAAGTTTTATGGTAAAATTATCTCAGATATCCATGCTCTCAATCTCAGTACAAGTTGAGTGGAGATTCGCACCCACTGAGAATACTATGTTATTCCTTGGCTAATTCTAAACAAGATTACTCTCTGCAAAATGTTCTTAGAATATTCACATCAAAACATCCACAGGCCAAAAAATAAGATTGTAACCAAACTTTGTATATCGAATAGGAAGGTATCTAACAAAACTCCTACAATATATTTTGTAGAACCTGCCGTTCAGTAGGAAAGGAGAAAATGATAGTTAATGGGCGAAATCTGACCTACAGAAAATAGAAGCATTACTGTAAATAGTCTTTCAAGTAGCACAAATGGAGCAAGAGATAGAGCGTGACACGAAGATTAAGGTAGTAAAAATGGCGGAAGTTGTCATCAGTTTAGCACAGGGATTGGGGATAAGAAAAAAATAATTTTATTTGTAAAGACGTTTCTACCAAATAGAAAGTTTACATGTGGAATAGAATGTTAACAGCACTTTCATGTATGCCCACCGCTAACCCGGGGCTGAGCACCCCTCGGCTGACACCGCCCAACTCACTTCCGACGCACCGTGTCCCCTTCGACGGCTCGCTTCTCTCGGTGTGCATCCAGCCCTGGTTTATTTATATACATCCTAGCTTTCAGTAGCATCTCAAGCAATTAATAATAATCAATATGAACACATAAAAATATCTTTTGAAAGAAAAAATCTTAGCCCGACGGGATTCGAACGCGATTTTTAATTTCGTAAGCACTACTACTGCACCATGCTAGGAACTTGCAATCGCTGTTTTCGCCGTTGTATTTACAGTGCAAGTGTTACATAAGAACCCAAGTGACCTGTCTTATGATGACGACTTCCGCCGTTTTTACTATTTTAAAAATCCATCTGAGCGTTATCTTACAGTGTGAGACGTCCACGGTTCGAGTCCTTTCGCGACGTGAATTTCTTTTTCACTATTTCCGTACCACCTGTGCAATTGTTATATTCTACAATATGCTTTCGACAGGGAAAATAAATGGTATTTCTTTATAGCTTTTAATATTTTCATTTTTGCATTTTTATTTAAATCTAAGAAATTATCTGGAACAATAATTATTTTGTATTCACATGAAGAACAGAAACAGTATGAGAATAAGAATAAATAAACAATTGCATTATACACGAGGAATTATTATTATTGATTCGGTAATTGTAATATAATCTTTTATTTATTCTTATTTTCATATTGTTTCTGTTCTTTATGTCAACACATTTGTTCTAGGTAAATTAGTAGATTTTAAATAAGCGGTACAAAAAGAAAAATACAAATGAAAAACAAAAAAGCTATATAACAATAACATTCACTTTACATGTCAAAAGCATATGGTAATGTTCTCTTTAGTTTTGAATTGGTAGAGTCAAAGATACACGGGAATGGTTTCAACCCTCAATCCTTTATTTACATACAAGATCAAAGTTAATAAAATTACCGTCCCGAAGAATACAGTTTACAGGTATTTGAGTATGGACGATTATAAAGATATCTTATTCTTTAGAGTGATCAGATAGTGATTGTGAAAAATAGGATGACACCAGTTCCTTAGCAAGCTGCGTGTTGGGAAGTTGTACCAGTTCCTTGGCGAACTGCGTACAGGAGAATATTAGGCTAAGAGTACACACCAGTTCCTTGGCGAACTACCTGTGCAGGATAGTACCAGTTCCTTAGCGAACTGCGTACCACGATGTTCCAGTTTCTTAGCAAACTGCGAACGGTTGAAGGAGAAGAGCTGACCACCCGGGGAAACGAGTGATGGCTCTTGCTCTGTGTAGGTCCTTTTTAAAGGTGATTGTATTAGTGGTTCCTCTTGTTTCTCCTACTTGACTCCAGCTCCCTCTATCTTCCGTTATTTGCTCCATCTGGTGTTAGTTTGAGGAGTTGACCGTCGTCTGCTCCAATGTGTATGTATGACTTGTTTACTTACATAACCACATGTTTTTTCTATAAACATGTATGTTATTGTTTATACAATGTCCACGTGTTCGCTATACACGCTGGTCATTACGATATTGTAATATATAGCATTTGCACAGATACAACATAAAAGTAAAAAAAGTGTAAAATACGTCGCGAGCAGGGCTTAAACCTTGGACCTTTCCTAAGGTAAGCTAACGCTCTACCTTTTGTACCACCAGAGCGGCTGGAAGGAACGTTTATATTGTAATGGGAAGTTGATCATTTTGTCAGTATGTTAATATAACCACAATGAAAACAAACCACAAACAACAAGAATTACATAATGCTTCCTAAGCAACCCAAGAAGTAGACGACACTAACACGAAGCGGTAAATATAACAACCAGCAAATATAACAACAACCAATGTTTCTACTACTCTCCGCAGATAAGATCTCTCTCATTAGTTATCATTTACACATTTCCTACTGAAGGGCAGGTTCTAGAAAAAAAATGCAGGATTTTTGTTAGATACTCTATCGATACACAAAGTTTGGTTATAATCTGATTTTTTAACATCTGGATGTTTTGGTGTCAGTTAAAGGGAAAATTCTGTTGATTGACAACAATGTAAAGCGTATAACAACTAATGGTATATCAGCGAGACTTCTCCAACTACGTAACAGGGAGACTGTAGGCTTTCTGCCTACCACTTTACAGACCTTAGTTGAATATAGGATGGTAAGAAAACAGTCCTTTTCAGTCAACAAACTCCTTCATATGTAATTATAAATCAACTGAGACCGACATCTGAGATTTTGTAGGACAGTAGTCTATAGCCTCATCTACTGTCACACTACCGGGACTAGCCTCTAGTCTATCAAATGTTAAACCTAAACATTTTACAGGACAGTCACATTAAGTATACTTCCTCTTAATTACTCGAAAACTATGTATCGTAGGATAATTTTGGAAAGAGAATTTATGCCTCAGAATTTATCAGGGAATAACATGAATAGTCTCCATGGAAGCGAATTTTTATTCATTTTGTATAACATGCTTGTATACTCCGCCATAAGATTATATAGTTCGCTGTGAAACATACAAAACCATTTTATAAATGTTCAACAAGTTAGGCGAGGCCTAGTCGAAAGATTGTGCACATATGCTACCGCCAGGCTTCCAGTGTCCGCTTTGAATGATCTATGTCGTTGTAAATGTTTCGCTTAAACCTTTGGAACTACACATCGACCACCCTCGTAGCTTTAATAGTGTCTGAGTTATAAGTTTTCGACGAACCTATCGATGTGATTTATGTAGCAAGAAACTCATCTTGGCGAGACTTTTCGAACCACTCTTCAACCACCTTTGTAGCCCTAGTAGTTCCTGAGTTGAAAGTTGTCAGGAGACTGACTTACTGACGCCTTAAATTCATTTATATAAGGCTGCTACTGAAGCCTAAAAAGAATAAACATTGATGATGATGATATTCATAAAGTAAAGAGATGGATATACAAGGATTAGCCATCTTTGAACTTCACATATCAGCCAAGTTGTCTACAGTATATATATACCAGGTGTATGCATAAATAGTTTCCGGTTTACCTAAGAGATGGCGCCAGCGAAAAGTATGCAGCGTATTCATTTGACACATACGTCATTTTGTTCGTCTGACATTAAACTACAAACACACACAAGTTGAGTACGCCAAACACTAGCGTCTATGTTTTATCGTTCAGTGATCATGTCGCAGTTTGTACCTGAAAAAGAACATTTGTGGCACGCATTGCTTTTCTTATTTAATCAAAAGAAAAAGGCTGTTGAAAGTCATCGTGTGCTGGTAGAAACATATGGTGAACACGCTCCATCGATTAGAACATGTGAGACATGGTTTCGACAATTTAAAAGTAGTGATTTCAATGTGAAAGACAGTGCGCGCTCTGGTAGACCACAAAAGTGCGAAAACGAGCAATAGCAGGTGTTATTGGAGGATGACCCCACTCAAAATCAACAGCAATTGGCAAAAGCATTAAATGTGTCACAAGAAACGATCAGCAGACGTTTACGAGCAATGGGGAAGATCAATAAACTGGGTAAATGGGTTCCACACGATTTGAATGAACGTCAAATGGAAAATCGCAAAGTCACTTGTGAAATGCTGCTTCAACGCCACGAAAGAAAATCCTTTTTCTATCGAATTGTGACGGATGACGAAAAATGGATTTATTTTGAAAACTCGAAGCGGAAATAATCGTGGCTTTCACCTGGCGAAGCCGGTCCTTCAACACCAAGGCCAAATCGCTTCGGCAGGAAGACCATGGTTTGTGTCTGGTGGGACCAGAGCGATATTGTGTATTAT
This sequence comes from Lepisma saccharinum, assembly GCA_022664845.1. Lineage (NCBI taxonomy): Eukaryota > Metazoa > Arthropoda > Insecta > Zygentoma > Lepismatidae > Lepisma > Lepisma saccharinum. The sequence continues at coordinate 50,475 of JAGDQP010010692.1, forward strand.
GAAGTCTTGAATCCCGGCAAAACCGTCAATGCACAACGCTATCTATCGCCAACAAATGGTTAATTTAAATCACACATTGATCGAAAGACGACCGGAATGGGCCCGAAGACATGGCAAAGTGATTGTGTTACACGACAATGCGCCGTCTCACACAGCAAAACCAGTGAAAGACACCTTGAAATCGCTTGGATGGGACATCGTTCCGCACCCGCCGTGCTCCCCAGACCTGGCGCCATCTGCCTATCACCTCTTCGCATCAATGGGGCACGCGCTCGCAGAGCAGCACTTCAGCAATTTCGAAGACGTTGGAAAATGGCTCGATGAATGGTCTGCCACAAAAGACAAGCAGTTTTTCTGGCATGGTATGCATCAATTACCTGAAAGATGGGCGAAATGTGTAGAAGCCGTTGGCCAATATTTTGAATAAAACAAAATTAATATATATATATATAATAGAATTCTAGTATGTGTGCGTGAACACCACGCCAAAACAGCCTCCCCGATTGCAATGATTTTTCGACAATTATTAGACAATGGACCGAACTAGGATGTTATCATATCTTTTTATTCTAAAATTATTATTTTCAGAGATAAAACCATCTATTTTTCCATTGAATTAGAATATCTATGGTAACAACAACGGAATCACAAATAAATAAATAGTTTATTATTTTAAGATTTAAATTTTCATTGTTGTAAATAAAAATATTTATAATCAATGTTTTAAGGCATTGCAGTATTATTGGGCAGTGGTATTAGTTGTAGTATTTATATTATTATTATTCTTAGTAGTAGTAGTAGTAGTAGTAGTTTGCCTGAGTCTTAGATGCCGAAAGACCATAAATAAAAGTCAATTCAATTCATTACTAGTAGTAGCAGTAGTAAGAGCTGTAGCAGATCTTCACCATTTGACCGCAGTCCTCTAAAAGTCCGGTTACAATAAAGGTGGCGCATCCCCCCAAAACTCCCAAAGTTAGATACGTAGTCCACCACGGGGAAGTGAGTATTGGTGACAGTCCCGATGACTGTTGCGAACATTTTTATTCACCCCGCACCAACAGGCGGGCAAATCAGATAGTAACTGATAAAGTATAATTTGGTATTTAAATGAAATCTCATGTGCACAAGATTCATTTATGCCTTGTCATATAATAAATTAAGAAAACATAAAACGAAAAATGCACGTAAAAGTATACAAGCTCATTGTGCGCGTCAACTCGAAACAATACGTCACAATTATCAGCTTGTGTTGTTAGCGAGGCAGCGAGTCTATCAACTGTGGCAAATGTTTTCTTGTCCAAGTCTAGCCAAGTCTTATCGTTTGAGAATTTTTGTGTGATTCAAGACGGTATGAGTCATGTTACCAATAATACGGTACTATACAAGCTACTAAAGGTAGTGTATAATTTGCGAAACTGAAGGTAAATCATGAATGAAAGTCATTTGTAAAATTTCGTGATGCTCGTTGGTGAATGGTTTGCTTAACATCAACAAAATAGTATTAAATATTCATCAACACAAAAGTATTTTACACAGTTGTGAAGAAAAAATATAATGTGTAACGTCTTTATCGAGGATCTGAGTATGATAATGAACCAAATATTAATTAGTATTTCAAGAAAATCAAAAGTTAAAGCTTAATTGAAGTTTTTTCATTTAAAAATTAATTTTATTTATTTTCTAAACAAAGAAGTCCATCCTTCAAAATACACTTGAAGTCAAATAAAAGGATTATTTAAAGCAATTGAGGAGAATAAACGTGGTAATAGTGGCGATCCGTTTCAGGCTTAAGAACCAAGTCTTGTGAATCCTTACTCAACCACTCTGTCCGTCTCTCGACAACTTCCAACTCAGAAACTACTAAGACAACATAAAGCATGATGTCATACTCCTCCTGCCAAGCAATTGTTGGGAGTTATTTGCGAAAAAAGTTAAGTGAACAGATTGACAACTTCTTTGTTGCAATACAGGGACAACTGCTGTCTCGTTAACAATTTGCCGGGACAACGGGACACATGATAAAAAAGGATAGTCCCGTTAAAAACTGGACGTCCAGCCATCCTACTATAAAGGCCCGAAGCGCCATGAATAAAATTCAATTCAATAAATTCATGAAGAGAATACATTTAACCTCATATTTCTCTTGCATCATTGAAATTAGCAGACAACAGGTTTGCTTTTCTGACGATTTTTCCCTCACTCGTAACGTAATAAAAATCGTCTTATCAACAGTTACTTAATGCTAAGGATAATATAATTTAAGTAAATTAATCACGCCGTTTTGCATTCCGGAAAAAAAAATATTCAGAGCAGAGAGGAGACTTGAACTGATAAACCTTTGCTTCGCGGTCGGCAAGCTTAACCTCACCTTTACTTCACACCCACTGTAACCATTTCGTCTTGGAGTGTCTACTGCAAGTAGGCTACGACAGAGGGAATTGCTCTGTCCCGTGAGGGGACAATATTGACAAATAAAAAATAATGCGTTAAATTTAAGACGATTTCTGGTCTGATGTAAAACCGGAGTTTGTTAATAGCATGAGAGAAACATAGTATTTCGGTAAATTCAAAAATAAGCTCTTTACTAGAATCTGACTGTAGTATTCGATACTTCTGCTGCTTCCGGCAGAGGTGTACACCACTGGCGACTTCGAATCGGGGTGCATTTTGGGGTAAGATGGCCCTGTATGTGAAAGATGTGATCGGAGTAACACAGCCCTTGATCGTCTCATCGCAAATTATTATAAATTAGTATGTGATTTTGCTCTAGCCATTGAATTTAATGCCTGTGCCTTTAGTTTCAAGTAATGTGAACATTAGTAAATTTGGAACCTCATATCAGTCATGAAGATCATAATATGCGGTACACGAAAAAGGAAGAAGTTCAGACAGAAATAAAAAAATGGATTAAAGAAAGGTGCCACTCGCAAAATTATTTTAAAAGTTACAGATTTTTGTGACAAGGGTGATGAATATCAATCCGCGATCAGTTGCATATATTGCTGAGATATCTCGCTATCCCCGATTCCTCACTGATCATCAATGTTGATAAAAACTCAGCTAAGTCCACTTTCTTAGTATATATATATATATCATCTGGAAATCGTACTAAGCTAGAAATAGTGCCCACCGTTGTAATCGAGCAGCTGCCGTATTAGGTATTTCCTTACGATCAAATATCAACTTTACTGGTAAAAGTCGGTCCATATTTTGAAAGAATGGCCATATACATATTTATGGAATTTTGCGAAGCACAAAGATGACAACAAACGCTTAAAATTCAGCGTACCTCCTTTCGGCTATGGTCAACGTCGCCGAGGCACAAGATACTGTTAATAACTTTCCAGTCAACTGATTACACAAGACGGCCCCCACTCCGTCTTCACAAGCATCGGTTATTATTATTATATTGGCATCTAGATCAAAAGCATGTAATAACTGAGCGTTACTCAACAAAAGTTTAACATTTGAAAAGTCTTTTCAATGTGCTTCTGTCCAAACCTATTTGACATTTATCTTGAGTATTTTTTACAATGTAGTTAACTTCGCGAACAGTGATGGAACATACCAAAGATAAAATGAATGACTTTAATTGTTAAACTTTTGTTGGCGTTGCGCATTCTAAGATTGCCCTAACTTATCAGGACCGACTCGGATCTCTTCTGCTAAGATTTCGTGACCCAGATAAGATTTTTTTAAAAAACAAAAAGTGTAATTTTTCTTGCGTGACCTTAACATTCGCATTGCCGAATCTTTCCAAAACGGCTTGCACTCTACGATAACACTCTTGATCATCTTTAGTAAATATTAAGACGTCATCCAAGTAGGAAGACACCTGGAATGCCTCTTGTGATTGCGTCCATAAAACGATTAAAAACTTGGACATCAAGCTAAGGTCCATTCGTAACTATAAACAAGGATACGTCTACCTTCTTATATTGTTTAGTTCCACGAACCCTGCACATTCTCGAATCCGGATTGACTTACACATTGCACTGAGTTTAGCGTAAATTATAGAATGATCAGTTGTGCGGGTAGGTACTCCGCAGTGATTCTCGTTTCTCAGTGATTCTTGAAAGTTTGTCTCTTATCTGCATGCGATTAAAGTTATCTAAAATATTTCTAATAAACGGTTGTGGAATAATGTGGATCACAGTATATATATCCATGGTAAATAATTGTAATTAAATCATCTAAAGTATTGTGTTTAGAGTAGGGCATACTAGTAGATCCATATAGGAAGATTATACACAAAGTTTTGGAATTAACGCTAGCAATTATTGGAATATACTCAATTTTGGCTGGCATCATCTTTGTACAACACCTTTACTTTCAAATCATGTCGGTAATGTAGTAAGATACAGCGACTTCTTTAAAACTTGGACTTATGTGCATTTTTATCGTACTTTACATATGTGGGATCATATTGACCCCAAAATAGAATTTCCTAAAACAGGTATCTACAAACACTTTACCTCTATACCGAAGGTTTATTTATATAAAGGATATATTGTTTAGATTATTATTATATAATTCACTATTACACTTTTACAGATACAGGCACTAATACAAATAATAAAATGTAAATATTTACTACATA
>JAGDQP010010693.1:0-37490 GCA_022664845.1 Lepisma saccharinum
TGTTATTCAGATATACTATAATAGCTGCCATTATGGTATAGTGGAACCTCGATTATTCTGACTAATTGGAACAGGATATATCTGAATAGTCCGACGATCATAGAAATGTTCAACACTGTACTGTAACACAATTTATATTACTGTACTCTGGTTTATTTCATAGCGAACATTATATTTAATGTTTCCGCAATAAATATTACATTTTACAAAGGATAAAATTATAAAAATATTTGAAAAATTCTATCGAAAATTGCACTGCTGTGGTGAACTAGGAAAAAGAGATAAAATCGATGTAGACGTTCAGGATGTAATGAACGTAGACGTTCAGGATGTAATGAACGGAGTGGATAAAGTACTTAGAGGGATAAAGAAGGGAAAATCGCTAGGAGGACTCGCAGTTAAGAAATGTTGAAATGGGGAGGTGAAAAATTAAAATAAGAATTTGTCAAATGATTCTTAATGTTACTCTCAGGAAAAGAGAAGGCCCTTCAAGGTATAATTATTCTGTCACACAAGGGGGCAAAGAATGAGCCGATAACTATAGACCAATTTCTGTATAAAATATTTACCATACTTAAACTTAATCGTATTGAACGAGACGTAGATTTTAACCATGGAAAGGAACCCGCCAAATTTTGTTGTTGATTTAGCACAATGGAAAACATCAGTTTTGAATGAAGTTATAGACAGAAATAATGAATAAAAGCTTCCATTGTGTCAAGGATTCATGGATTCTGAAAAAGCTTCTGATTCGGCCTCTTTGGCAGCAGTACTTAATCACTTGAACATCAAGTTGTACATTAAATTGTCAGAGAAAAATATCGACTGCCACATCTGTGATTAACAGAAAATAAAAATTAGGTTGAAAAAGGGATAAGGCAGGGAAACTCAATCTCTCCTAAACTGTTTTCCGCAGTTCTGGAGGAAGTACTTAAATATGTAAACGGGATATAATTGGAATAAAAATTAATGGGCAAAAACTCTTTTTAAGTACCTGCGATTCACTGATCGTGTTTGCTTCAAGTGCAGAAGAACTGCAACTCTGAATGGCAGAATTAAATAATGTGAATTTGAAAATAGTACTAAAAATGAATTTAGGTAAAACAAAAGTCACGTCCAGCCAACGTGCTGAAGAGAAAAATACTCACCGAGAGAAAATGGGCATAGTTGGTAAGTATGTTTACCTAGAGCAGCTGAAAGAGCGAGTGCCAAGATGACTGATGAAATAAACAGATGATGTAAAATGGCATGGAGCTCGTATGTAAAACTAAACTTGATTTTGAAAAGCAAGTTACCAATTCGTCCTAAGAGTGAAGTTAATAATCGGTATGTCCCACCAGTGATGACGTATGGCTGCGAAACGTGAACATTGAGTGCACAAGCGACTCAAGGATTAAGAGTTACTTAAAGCTTAATGGAGATGCGCATGCTAGGAAGGACAGGAGGCCAGATGAATCGATTCGCTCTTAAACGAAGGAAAAAGACTAATAAACACTGTGAGGATGGAGAAACGAAGATGGGGTAGTGTTATAGCTAGACAGATAGATGAAAGATGGACGACAAATGTTCTACAGTGGATTCCCAGAGATAAGAAACGGCCCAGAAGATGGGTAGATGAAATCAAGCGTTTTTCAGATGCTGCATGGACAAGAACAGCGGTTAACTGAGATATGTGAGGAGAAAAATGGGCGAGGCCTTCATCCAACAGTTGATTGAAAAATACTGAATATTATAATAATAGGAGTTAGGTACATCATCATTATTATATAATGTGGTAATTCAGTCCGTATAAACGAGGTTGCGCTGTAGTACAAGATACTGGTGCAGAAGTGACCTCTGGAATTTGAATTCATTTATGACATTTAGGCTTCTCAGGCTCAGACCGGAATAGGATAGCGGGAAGTAATCAGCCAGGGCCTAAGTTGAAAGTACCATCCCGACACTTGCCTGGCGTTACTGAGGAAAATCGTGGGAAAACCTCAGTCAGGTTTGGTTGGCCATGACCTAAGTTGAAAGTACCATCCCGGCATTTGCCTGGCGTGACAGGAAAATCATTATCATGGAAAGCTTCAGTCAGGATTGGTCGGCAAGGGCCTATGTTGAAAGTACAATCCCGGCATTTGCCCGGCGTGACTGAGGAAAATCCTGTAAGAAGACTTGTCAGGATGGATGGTCGGCCGCTGGTGTCTTTCCTGAGAGTGGCAAGGCAAGTACTTAAATCTTGGACTCGGAAGTAACACACAAAATGCAATAGGGGTGGCGTATGTGGCGTTCTCTGCGACCGCATAATCACGGTGAAGAATAAGGGGATGATTTACAAAACAGTGATTACACCAGCAATGATGTACGGAGCAGAAACATGCCCAATAAAGAAAGCACAAGAATAGAGATTAAATGTAACCGAAATGAGAATGCTACGCTGGATATGTGGGATAACAAGAAAAGGCAGAGTGAGTAATTCGAGAGTAAGAGGAACAACCAAGGTTGTAAAGATATCTAAGAAGATGCAAGAAACAAGACTGCAGTGGTATGGACATGTAATGAGAAGAACATATGACTATAGTCAGAAGTGATGGGAATGGAAGTGGAGGGCAAGAGAGGTAGAGGGAGGTCAAGAAGGGAATGGAAGGGTAGGGTTAAGCATGATCTCGGGGAGAGAGGTCTGTCAGGGTAAGAAGTTCAGGACAGGCCTTTGTGTAGAAGACTCATCAGAAATGTCGACCCCACATAGGTGGGAAAAGACGGAGAGAAAGAAGTAGTAGTACAGTAGATAGTTTCCAATGAGTGAACCTAAATATGGAAAACAGTAGCTTAATATATATGGTCTATTAAGGTGAATTTTGATTCGCAATAAGCAGTTAATATTGACATTTAAACTTGATGTTTGTTTCATATAAAATTAAGCTATTTTCCAAATGGCAAGGTTATTCTCTTTAGTTATCACACTGTGTCCAGTTTAGTTCAATCGCGTAGCTCCAGCGTTGTCAATTCGTATTCCCATAGTACGAGAGAGATTAAGCGGGAGAGAGTGCGGAGAAAAAAGAGGACAGTCCCAATCTGACAAACTTACGTTATTGCGTGCATCTGATCTCTATGAATTAATATCCTTCGAATTTGAAATCCAATGTTGATCTCCAGATGAGCTCTTGTTCATATCCGTCAATTTATAAATACACCCACAGCGAAAAGGAATACAGCTTGTAAGTACTGCGTTGTATTTACTTCGCTATAAAGTTTGCAGTCCAGAAGGAATAGAGAATTTCTTTTCCCGTTGTATCTTGAGGGAGAGAAGAGAAAAAAGGAAAGGCAAAAGTAAGTGCAGCTAATATTAATTGAATAATTTCCAATCTGAAAGACGAGTGTGCTTTCACTATGTTATCTCTTTATTAAAATTTATTTAATTTTATTAACTTCCTTATTCTGAGTCACTTCTAAAGGAGTGAGTGTAAAGAGTAGAGTTCAGTTATTCGTGTTGTTTAAGTTACGTTGCATGCTCTTATAGATCGTGTTAAAAGACCGGTGTGGAAAACGAGTCAACGGCAGGAAGTGGAAACCAGCTGATATACCGGTCTTTGCCACATCTTGGCTAGGGAATGAACGAACTTGCACTTCTTCTGGCGTGGGTATTTTATGATTTATCTGGATGAGGAAATATGGCAACTGTGTGTTGGCACGAGAATTTAAATCGTATTCTTTATCTTGGACGAAGGCATTAGCGGTGGCTTCAGGCCTCAGTATATCCTTGTGCGCATGTATTCGACAGGAGCGTGATGTATTCGTATTCCCTCTGAATTACCTGTAGTTGTAGGCGACGTGTAGCTGCCAGGAATCGTGCTGCATTGTTCGAGTGCTGTGAAAGAGGAATGTATCAGCAACGTTTTGGGGTGAGAAGTGGAAACCGGGCGCTGTTCTGCTCCTGCGTGTTTCTTTCGAACCTTTCTGAGTGCGAGTTGTTGGCTGTTCTCATCCACTATCAGCATTTAGCGCCGCGTAAGATCACGCCGCTTCGATCAAGCGTTTGTAAGGGAAGTACCTCGGAATGAATAATGTTGGTGTTGGTTAGCATAGCAGTTATTTGCGTGTTGTGGACACCTGAAAGAAACCATAAAGAAATGGGTCATAGTTGAAGTCTTGCAACAATGGAAACCCGCGTTGAGCGGAATAGCTCCTTTGGAGTGACTCAGCCCGCCGATTGTACGTTATCTGAGGCTAGAAGATGTTTTTCTGAAAGGTAACAATTTTCCTCTAATGTATTCTTTTTTCGTTACTTACTTGTATTCCTTATATAACATTTGTTTTCACTGTCTTATGCACATTGGAGGAGAAACAGGAAAGAAGCTTCTGTATTGAAGGTACCATTCCAGCAGTCAAAGAACTTTAGAATTGGCCGAATCTTGTGACTTAAAAATGAAATTGTTTTTGCAGTGCATTTATTACGAACTATAATCTTTGACATGCAATTTAGTAGATTCGGTATTGTTTTGGTGTACATCATGCCAGTTACTTAATATACACGTTTTGATGCTGAAAAAACCTTGACAAGAAAAATACTACTAGCGTGTTAGAACAACTGTCAATAGTACGACTTCCCCTCGTCTGCAGACGACCCGTTTATCACTGTAACGTGGTGGGTTGCCTATAGAGTAGGGGTTTGTTGTAGGTGTAGGTCGTTGCTTGATAGTAATATGTCACCTGTCTGCTTCTTCCGGGAAATGTTGGCACATTAATTGCGCTACTGAGTTGCACCTTATTTTGTTCTACTTTAAATACTATTGTGTATATAAGTAGCATATGGGTCGACATACTGTTTCGTTGAAAAATCAATTACGTAGGTATATTGATATTCCAGGTCGTCGTATAGATCTGCAAATGAAAAGGGCTGAAAGTGCCATAATATGAAAAATACTTCTTTTTTAATGGAAAATAGTTTATATGGCATCAACAATGTCAAATTTTGAACGTCAAAATATCTCTCCAAGCTCCAGAAGATTACGCCGCCGAGTTCCAAATAACCAAATTCCTGTAAAATGTAGATTATTTTCCCCAGCTGCACTGCTCAGTTAGGATAGCCTTCTGTCTTGTATATACAACAGTGAAACTGAATTGAGAAAGGGGGAACTTCCGTGAATATACACTTTAGAAAGGCCCTTTACACTCAGAGTGACACCATGAAACTTCTGTCTTCTTGTGATGATAATGAATTTTAAACTTCGAAATACCTTTCTGATATTTATTTCATCGTACTTATCCTTTACTTTCTGTGTTCCTAATATATTTTTAACCTGAGGAGTAGTTGTTACAAAAAGTGATAATGTGTGTTTCGTTCTGCTGTTCAGTGGATATTCCTGAAGTTTCTAGTACAGTAGATTGAGTGGGAACATTCTCATTAGCAAAGTACCACAATAAATTCAAAGTGGTTTTGCATGCTTTGTAGCCAGTAGAAGGAAAAATTCATAAAGAGTTTGTGATATTTTGTTCGTCATTAAGTTATGTTTCTCTAAGTCATTGTCATTTAATAAAACGGATTTAAGGAAAGTGATATGAGGAACATAAAAAAATATGCGGTGTAAAATATTTCATTAATATTTGTAGTGCTATTTTCTTTTGTTTTACAAGTGTTTGTGGAGGTAAGCAGTTAATACTGACATTAAGATTTCCACATAATTCTAAACTGAAGAAGTGATTTGACATAGATTAGAAGTTCTGGATATGTAATCCGCTTATCCTTGAGAGAAGGGGAAGAAGTTTTCTCTGGAATCCGCAAAATAGATTGCCTATTAAAAAGTGCAATTTGCTTAGTTAAATATATATATAAAGTTTTCGCATGTAGGAATTTCATTATCAGTGCACCTGAATGTAGAAACTTTCCTTTATCTCTGGCAATAACGAGCATGGAAAATCAAAGTTTTAAAGCGAGGAAACGATGAATTATTAGAACTTCAGGAGAAGTGCTTGCTATTTTTACTATTCTTTTTATGTTGCTAGATCCTGTTTCCTATTTCTGAAGTAGAGTTATCCATATAAGCTTAAATTTGATACTAGAGTGACTGATAGGATCTTGTGCATATGTCGTGTTCATCGAATTGTATCCTGTGAGTTTCACTCTATGAGTGTTCGTTCAACTATTTTGGATCTAACGAGTTCTGATTTTTTAGTGTTTTCTTTCTGTTCGTGTATTCTTATTGGCAGAGGTCGTCCTGTCTCTCCCACAGTCACACGGTATACTGTATATGAACCCCCCTTACTATAGCACAGTCCATTTTTCTTAGCTCGAATTGTGGGATGAATTTTCCTTGTGTGTAGATATCAGTTAGTAACATGTAACAGTGAAGCTCCCGTGGGTCCAAAGATAAGGAGAATCAAAGGTTATCATAGGATGCCGTAGAAAATGTGCATATAATGTTTGTATAAATGATTAAAATGACAAAGTATGCAGTTTTAACCAGTGATGCCGAACCGACGGCCCACTTTTGCCTTTCCCGCCCACCACATATGTTGTTTTATCATAAACATGTCGAGAGACCTCCTTAACCTATACATGATTTTGGCCTCTTGCTATTTTTACAAACATTAATTATCTGTATGTGTAAAGGGTTTTCTTACGTATTCGATATTAGTGTTTAGAAGCTGCAATTAAATTACGCGGTACAATTTGTGTGCTATTTATGTCATGTCAAAGGATGAACGCGAAGATCGTGCTAAATTTTAATGTGAGGCCATTTTATTAAGTGACTACTTCAACCTGTCTCGATCATGTATGTTGCTGTATGTATTTCGAAAATACACAAACAGCCATGCCCCAGCTGGGTTTAAACCCAGAACCTCGAAGATGCGGACCTAACGCGTTAAATTCTTGCGAAGAAAATACCTAATATATATACGAGGGAGATTTTTCTTTCAACCTCCGGTGAGATATAAAGAGAAAAGAGCAACACAAGAATGTCAAGATATACAAAATTTACGTTGATACCTTTGCTACTTCACGAAGTTTCACTCTCATTCATTTACTGGTGTAAACGCAGCACCAGTTTATGTATCCCCCCCTCGTGAAGAAAGCTCCTGCCAGTATGGTAAGCCTCAACATGGAAATGAGTTCGTTCTTCTCGAAACATTCGAGACCTTTTCTGCAAAGAACTCATTAACTCATTTTCGTACACAACACGCACATTTTCCGATGAATTTCGGCCACGTTCATTTCTTCAACATTCAACATGGCCAGTGAGATCGGAGATCCCTCCAAGTGCAAAATTCGCTCTCATTTGATTCACTCAAGGTGATGGACTGAACGTGGCCAGAATCCATTGGAAAGTGTGTCTTTATGTACGGAAAAGGTCTTGAACATTTCGAGAAAAACGAACTCATTTCCATGATGAGGCTTTTCATGCTGGCGTCACGATGGGGGTACATAAACTTGTGCTGCGTTTACACCAGTGAATAAATGAAAGTGAAACTTCGTGAACAAGTAGCATAGGTATCAACGTAATTTTTGTATATCTTGACATTCTTGTGTTGCTCATGTTTCTCTCTTTAAATCTCACCATAAGTTGAAAAAAATCGCCCTCGTATATATAATCATATAGATGAAAATTTGAAATCATAATTAGTGAAATTATGTCAATAAAAAGAAAACCTATCGGAATTCAGCAAGTAAAGTTCTGTGTGTAGATGCGATAGTGGAATAATCAGGATTACTGCTATGAGTACAGATAAATGTAAATAGATACTGACATAATTTGGAGAAATAAAAAGAAAAATTCCGTTACAAAATTATATTTCATTGAAAGAAAACCTACATACACACACCACAGTAAATTGTAGGCACCCTGTATCTATCTTCGTCTTTTTACTTATGCTTAATATAATAAATAAAAAGCGAAGAGGAGAGGAAGTTTGACTATATATTGGATATAATTAACGTCGAACTAAACAAACAAGTAAGCTTCTAAAGACCAAAACTACAGTTTTTGATAATGTAAGCTCCGAATTGTTCTGTTCATTAAGTTTTCAGGGGATTTCAACCCGTGGCCACGCGTACAGAAAGCAAGCGTGTTAACCTCTCAGCCAACACAAGCTCAGTTTGAATGTGGAATAAGTGTTAGCATTGTTTGCTAGAGGGATACAATTCTGTATCTGAAGGATAGCTAATATACTAAACTCATGTAATAATATTGTTCAAAAAAAAAGTACAATATCTTTCCTGCGAGAAACTGTGGGCGTAATGCATATGTTTGTAAATTGGAATCGATTTGCTATAGTTTGACTTCAAACAAGGAATAGTGTTCCATTTTGTTTTCTGTCACGCGACAGTAATCGATTCTATGCACTCGCTTATCGACCCCTCATCAGTGCCTTATGAGCCATAATGCAACCTACGAAAGCAAAACGGTCTTTCTTTCTCTCAGTTCCTTCAGCTGCTAGCTTAGATTCGGAAAGCCATAACGTTAGGTAAGCAGTAAACGCGCGTTTATTTGATGAAGCACTTAACTTATATGATGCCTGATGGAACGTAAAAATCAGATGGGTGCTATTTCTGAAAAGGGAAAATGCCGTTGTATAATCCTTTATTCGTGCTATTGTGTCTCAAGATATATCTTCTTAACTTTCTTGGAAGTACAAATTCGTGGTAAATTTGACCCGTTTCATCCATCGTTCCAGTGCTCATGAAGCTGTGTTTAATGAAATCCCTCAGTAAAGGGTAGGTACTAAAGTGATTTAAGGTAAATTGATCTGTTTCTTCGAGACAGCTTAGTAACTATCAGAATATCATTGCACTTGCATTTTTTATTTCTTTTTATTGCATTTATTCGAATAACATTCTATGACCTCAATCTTCAAAAATCAGCAGAGAATAACTTAAAAAAAAAGTATTTCATGCAGATGTAATATTTTTTTAAAGGAATTAATTCATTTGTCTTATAAGTTAAGCTTCATACAGGGATAAATAAATTGATATTTGTAATGTAGAGCACTACTAGGGAATATTAAAACAACATACATTTCAACCGTATAGGGCGATTATATGACTGATAATTTCGTATTTTTCACTACTGAAGATTCTCGTAAAATGTGTTAAGAACGAGAATATTAGGGAATGAGTTACTCCATGGCAAAAGATTACAATAGTTTTTTTTTTATAGGATCTTATAAATTTATTAAGTTCCACTTAAATATGAACACGTGTAATCATTCCACAGTCTAAAATGTATGAGTAAGGTTATTATTCTCTTCCAGAGGGAGAGGTTCCCGGGATCGATGAGTCCCTGGGACCACGAACCTTCTATCGATCCACCATCCAAATATCTACGCGGACGTCATGCTGTCGTAATCAGCTAGGCGGGCATCAGGTCGATGTGAAAGGCGGTTTAGAACCACTTGAATTCTCACCATTTGTTTTTGCATTTACGAATGAAACTTGGTTAATTTATGTGAAGTTGGTATTTGCTAGGTGAAAACGAATAGTTACTGTTCAGATGCTTAATTCAAACGTACGAGCTTAAAACCGGCAAGCTGTATTTGAAAATAGAGGTCGCAGGTTGATAGTAGCTGGTGAACTTGCACCACACTGAGATAATCGTAGCTTGATATTTGTTTCCCTATCTCTCTCTCTCTCGGTCTCTAAAAAAATGATATAGGGTTTTAAAGGTACAGGTACCAAATCAGGTCTACTTTTCGTATTTTCCGGGTTAGTGTTGGTCATTGTTGTTTATTATTATTATTAGTTCAATCATTTTGTGCGTAACTAATACGTAGCACTGTGTGTTAGGTCAGTTCTAATCCTCCGTAATATGAAAATGTTACAACCCAAAAAGATCACTCATTCTTGACCGCAAATAATTATTTGTTAAATTAGTTCTGAAGACCCTTTTTCGAAATTTCTGAAGATGATGTTTGAATTATACACGCTAAAAAGCAGTTTTGTGTACCTATTCCAAGCTACGGGTAGTTAACAGTTCTCCAATATCTCTTTGTACTAAATTGTTATCCGAATTTAACCAAATTCTGCATACGAGCCAGGAATGATGTTCTGATTAAATGAATTCTTTCTTATCACTTTGATGAGTCGTATTACCAAAATGTAATATCAATTTCAAAAGCAAATACCTTTGAACTGATGATTCTCTCTCCCAGGCCGAAACCACAAGTCGAAATCTAAGACAGCAGTTTTTTCCCCTCCCAAATTCTAATTTTGAGCTGATAAATTATCTTTCCTAGTTAGCCGCTTCCGGCTCGGTCGAAATATACTTTGCTAGTGAGTAAGGGTACCCCAGCCTTCAAGAAATCAACGCAACCCTGAATTTAAATGCCTCCACTTTGACGCTATAATTTTGTCAGGAAGTTTGTTTTTATAAAATAGAATTCAGTTACGGCATAAATGTAATTGAAGATTTTTTTTAAGGATAACTTCAGTGTAAGTTTGTTTTCCTGAATTTATTTCTAGGCAAGGATACATAATATAACTTCAACTAATCACATTTGCGTGGAATGATTTTGCGTCTATATTGTGTTTAGAAAGGTGGAAAATTATGGCCTATCTGCGACATTGATATCTTAAAAAGAAAACAGAATGTTCATTTTCCCCTCAATTTCGTCATATTAGTAGTAGATTTTAATTAATTTTGCAAAATATTTATACCGAATATAATTAACATTTTAAGTAGAGCAACCAACTGATCAGTTAATTAGTAGTTACGCAGGCTAATTAGTAGTTATACCTTTTTCCCGTTGAATTAGAGCTTAAGGTGTAAGATTTGCAATTATGTTACAAATTAAATAAAAACATTCTTATTAAAACTATAGTGGACTTACTGCACTTAATTACATATAGCACATTTGTATATGTGAAACAATATTTGATAGCAAGCCAAGGTATTTTAGTTATCAGTCGAAGTTACATGTATTTTATGCAGTAGTGATGAACTGACAATCATGACGTCTGTAGTCAGTTTCCGGTTGCAAGATGTCTGGAGAAGTTTTCGCCGATAATGTGAGAGTGTATTGCGTCATCTGGAATCGAGCCAGATAAAGCAGCGTTGCCGTTTACTTCCATCACGTGGTTTACTTGTTTAATCACTATTTTGGAAACAAAATAAAGGTTGTCGTAGACTAGTTGTGGCGCATCGCCCGGAAGCTGCAGGTTTGCAGGTCCTCTTTAACATCGATCCTTTGGAGGAGAGGAAACAGCGTTAGGGATCAATAAGAGTTCATTATATTGAGGAATAATTCTTTTCCATTTTTCGTGGGTAACAGTTTCATTATTACTGATCCCAGGCGTGAACTACCATTTTCATAAAATTCCTCTCTTTCGGTATTTTTATTTTCAACTTCCTTCAGTGTATGAAAAGGATCCTAAGGAAAGATAGTCAGACATAACTTACCCAGCGTCCGTAGTTTTAAGATTATTTTCGTTGACCTCGAATAAGCAGTGGGGAAGCGGGATGAACTCATGTCCCGATCACGGGAGCCGGCCATCGTGACAGGTTTTCAAGGGATATCCTCAGCCTATAAGACAGATACCAGGATGATATCTTCAATAGAGGCTCTGGCCGCCACTTCCCCATTCCTTTCCATGAAATTGCTCGCCGAGGGACATTATCCCTCAGACGTGACAAATCATAGTCGTATGGGGCTGTAAAGGGTAGGAATGTGAAGTTTTAAAAAAATTCGGACGTGCTACTAGGTATATGTGCAAAATAGGTAACTTTTTTCAATGCCGTAGTTTTTTATACTCGACTTTAAAAAATCCCGCATGTAAACACCAGCCATGAAATATAGCAAATTGATAGAAATGTCAAACAATTGGGTTGAACAACTATTGCAGAGGTCATACGAAATAAAATCTTATACACAAAGATGTATATGCTTACTATATATTCAGCATATTGTAGACATCCATGTCGTGTTTTTTGTAGAGGTGGGGAATGTTTTCAATCCACTTAGGCGAATTTTAAGATGACTGCTTACCATCTTCCAATATCATTATTTTATGAGCAGAGTTTGTAACAGATCTGGCTCATGATCGTGTGTTAAGCTCCTTGTAAACGTCTAAATATTTGGGAGAAAAATTGTGCTAATGTAATCCGTCATCCTCTACATTGTTTATTTATGCCTTTCAACTTCGAGGCATCACAATAGACATGATTTGAATTGTTGTAAGATATTTTTTTTTTTAAATACAATTTCGAGAATTTAACTGTTTTGTAGAATCAGATCAAGTTTACCTTGTAACTTCACAGAAAACAATATAAGTTTAGAAGGATGTATTTGTTTATCATAATTATTAATGCCTTGTCTCTGGATTCTTATGTAGAGCTCCTTTCACAGGCTACCCCTGTGGAGGAAGTGCTAATTTTGGACTATTCCCATCGCCTCTTGGCAGCATGTAATGAGCACTGTTGTAGCAAAGTGACAGGACACCTCATGTCAAGTCTCCAAGCTGTGGCCCTTGGATAGATTCCAAAAAGTAGGGCACCAGTGATCCTAGTTGCAAAACATGTCCTACCTCCATTTATCAAGGGAAGAACTGGTGGAAAATGTTTGCAAAAGGAATTAAGAGATGCTGGCAGCTTTAATTGGACTTAATTTGAAAAATAAAACTTAGAAGTTAATTAAAGGAGTTGTAAGCCTTTGTTCAGAAATCTCAGTGATTTGTTTTTAATTTATATTGATTCAATGTCTTGACTCGTAAGTCTAGCTACATTTGCTGTGAGAAGAGAGAACAGAGACCAGGGAGCTTTCTAAGCTCTGCAGAAAACAAAAACATTCCACTACTGCGAGGAATATAGTTTGGTTTCATTGAAAAGCTATAAGTATTTCGTATCAAATTGTTTACGATAGAAGCTAAGGGAATTGATAAAATGTAACAGGATTTATTTATTTATTATTCAGGAATGCATATATAGAACCGGTTGTCCATATCTCAGTAGTACAGCGTTGGCGTAGCATTCGGGATGTCGTGGGTTCGATCCCCGCGGTCGACCATCCTTACTGAAGTTTTTCCTCAGTCATACCAGGCAAATGCCGGGATTGCATCTTTATCATAGGATCTGGCTGACACCTTCCCGAATCTCCTGAAAATAAAGAATGTTTCAATTCAATTCAATTCCCCTTCCCTATCCCTCACTTTAAGCCTGAGGCCTGAGCCTTAAATACCTAAAGTCCATAAATGAAAAAATCAAATCAAATCATACTAAAAAAAAATAGAAGGAAGAGAAAGTTTTAGAAGTACATAGTATATGAAAAAAACGTGTCATGCGTGTACACAGAGTGAATATCTTTTACACAGTGTTGTAAAATAGATATAAGTATCACCAGTAGATGAGCATAGAGGTTGTTGAAGTGAATAAGAGTTTTTAATTATTTTTTTGCATATGCTTTTTTTTTCATATGCAGTTTCATTGAGCAAGGAATTCCAAATTATCATAGCTGGGATTATCAACCCATACGAATGGGTTGAGTTGTTTGTGTTAGCATGTACGTAGAACATGAAGTGTAAACCTATTGTCTGTCGATGCCAACAAGAATTTTTGCAAATCTTATTATACTCTATACACTTCGCGTTTAATCAACAATTAATTGATCAATATAAGCGAGTTTGTGAGCAAACTGAAGTTGATGGCGCAATTACCTTTTCCTTCATTAAAATGTTCGTAACTAAATGGAATCAAAACTATTTTAATTAAGATACTGTCCCTATATGTACGTGCAATGAAGAGAAAAAATAGGATAATAAACATGTCCGTGTGTTTTCTCTTTTGGATATTACAATATTATTTCGGCAAAACTCTAGATCTCTTCTGTATTCTAGAATCGGTGTTATTAGTGTATTACCGGAACTGGATATGTTCAAAAATGCATTGCTGGAAGTTACTTTGCTCTTGATTGTGTATATAGGACGAAGTAATACGTTGCTTTTTATTAAAAGCCCAGTGTGATCACTGGGTCAGTATGTAATAGTAGAACACCAGCGTCTCTAAGGGTGCGGAGAACCCCGCCTGGGGCATGGATGTTCGTGGATTTTAACAAGCATTACACTGATTTATAATAAGTTCACTCAATATCATTCTGTGGTTCACATGCTTGAAACTACCATAATATGAGTGATCTCGGTATCAACTTGTTAGTAAAACTTTATGATGCAGAATCTAGCGGGAAAATAGTATGCGAAACGTTCGCCTGTACAAAATTCGTCCAACGAAAGAAATCTTTAGTGATGCTTTCTAATACTAATCTAACCATTTGAACTCATTTTCATAGTAATAGTATATTGTAAAAATTGTCTACATTCCTAGTGGTTCCACCAATAAACAGCGAATGCTTTCATTTTCCTAATGTGTATAAGCAAAGAGATATAAAGATCCAGTTTGTTTCTTTTAAACGAGAGAATTCTTCAAATTCCATCTTTCAGCTGCAGAGGTTGGGTTACTTGCGTCGCGGTTTATCTTGAAATCTGCAAAGTAAATCATGGGAAGTTCGAGAGAATAATCCTTTTAGAAAAGAAGAAAATATATTTGTGTGGATGACGGAATTATCCTCTTTCATGTCTTTTACGCAGAGCCGAAGGAAAATAAGCCTTCTACACCCGTGGGATGTTGTGGAGCTAGCCGCGATGACATTCGATATCACAGAACCTTTACTTGACCTTTAATGCTGTTGGCTCTAAAGCTGAAACGTAGAAAGCGAAGCCGTTATGGTACTGAAAATAATCGTGGTAGCAGTCATACCGAAGTCTGAACTTTACGACATTTTCAATTAAAATGGTTATCAACGCTCAAGAAATAGAAAATTCCTTAAACAGTAAGTTTGTAAATATTTCGAAATTGTCTCCATCTGCCAAAAAGAGTCCTCATTAATAAAGAAAACGATAGTTCACAAATATGTTCTTCTATGTTTTCGTTGTTTCAACACTGATACAAGATGGACATTGATCTCCAAGACAGCTTTCATTTAATCGTAAATCTGTGTGACAGCTTAACCTAGTGAAGAACATGATCACACTTCGGTACTAGAATTTTACTGGGATGTCATTTTCCATTATTTTCGATCTTACCTCTTTGAATCAATCAAACGTGTATTACAGATGCAATGTAATAAGTTCTATGCATAAGTACCATACCGCATGTAAAATGTTAGTTTAAACTTGCAACTTCATATCTTTTTTAGTGATGAGTTTGCGGCTTGATTTCTCTTAATGAAGAATACCGGTAGATTTCTGTAGTAAATAAAGAATACTGGTGCAGATGTAACTATCCATATACCCGTTTAATTTTAGCCTCACACCATCCTGATTTTGAAATACTCGATAAACCACTGCTTTTAAAAATACTTAAGAAGGGCGTTAAATTGGCATAGTATTACTTTCATTATACGACAAAGACCTCTCTCTCTCTCCATATATATATATATATATATATAAGAGGGAGGCCTTCATCCAGCAGTGGATAGAAAACGGCTGAATATGATGATGATATATATCAATGTGCAAGGACATGCCTAAGTATGGAAAAATTTTATTGTGTATTTCCGTTCCAGCTTGTATCATTTTTCTTGCTTTATGAACGTGAAATCGATCATGATTAAATCAATAATTGTTATCCAAACCAGGATTTACGCTGCAAGTGCCATCAATTATCTAAGACGTTAATAACTGATAATTAAATTGAAAGCTATCGGAAACATATTTCGATGCAGAAGCTACTGTTGAATTACTGGGTGGGGACCAGAATAACAGCAGGTGCCGACTATTCTGAGTTCATTTGCGTCTGTATAAACTGGAGCTGAAAAGTGAATGCGAGTAGAAGGGACCATTCAGCTAGTAATTATATTCCCAGTCCACTTAGCATTAACAAATAAATTGGTAAGAGACGTGTTTTAGATCGTCATACGCCTGAGGAGCAGGAGGGGGAAGGGGATTAGAAACCAGTGTGTGTGAAGTAACAATCTTTTCGTAGTAATGTCTTCGTAAAACTTGTAGTGAACTGGACGAATTACAATTCAGTGTTACATAGGATTTCCAGATAACTTTCTTTGGAAGAACATAGCTTCCTATTTAATAAAAAGTGAAGGAATAAGAAAATTAAAACATGGTGAAACGTCGAGAAAAATACTGCTCGGCATAACATTCACAGTACAATTCGGAAGAATTAAGCATTCATATATATATCTACTTACCCCAGTAAAATTATTATGAAATTTCCGGTTTTTCAGGAATTTCATGAGAGCAGCATTGGTCCGTTGCAGTTAGTTACCTACTTAACAATTTTTTACCATTTCAGAAAACTTTGGTAAACATTTTTATATGGGCCAGTCTAGTAACTTCGGACTTCGGCCCGTCATGATTCACCTTTAGCTGTTAAAATCCACACCCATGTCCCTGCCGGGACTCGAAACCGAGACCTTCCAGCCGATGGCCTACCGCCACAGACCGCTCGTCCACCCGGCCGGCATTGACCATTTCAAGTTCTGAAGGAGTAATTAGCAATCCGAAAATCCCATTATCATCAGATACAGATGTACTAGAACACAGCAAATTATGTTTAGAAAGTTCAACTTCATACCCGTAGACTTTTCATTTGCTTACTTGCTTGCTTGACTTGTTCACGTTTTCAATGACAGTTTAGCAAAATGCACAGCAGTGAGAAAATTCAAACTTCCTGTGATAGTAATCTGTGTGTATTTAGTGTGATTATTTCGTAATTTTGATAATTGTTACATGTTTGTGAATATTTCAATACTTTTCTTCTTTTATTCCCCTTTCTAACGTTCTCCTCCGCCGTGTTTTTCTTGCTTTCAAATTAACTGTCTGAAACCCGTGTTATGTAGCACTAAACGTGTTTAATGCTTCCTTTAGTAGTTTCAAAATATTATATCCCGCCCTACTTTAGTTCAGACGGAGAGGAATGAAATAGGGGCAGGGCAAAAGCAGATGAAAGTAATTCCATTTAAACTTCTGTAAGATAGTTCTGGTTGGTTGGTTGGTTTTTTTTTTTTTGTTTTTTTTTACATCTTGAATTGTATTGTGTACCTTTTTAATTATATTGTAACCAAACCAGTGTTCTGAAGATGTACATGGCTTTAGCAAGTCCGTAATCCAGCTATCGTAGAGGCATGGTATAGTGTGTGGGACATGTACTATTAAGTGGCATCGAATGTTCGTCTGTGTGGGCTCGATATCTGTCCGATCGTGGTTCTTATCTCGCGGTAATAGAATGTTTCATCGTTAGATGTTCTCAATTACGACATAAATCACAGGTCCTGAAACTAACACCAGTCTTAGTTGACCTTCAATAATAATAATAAAAAAAGTACACTTGTTTAACCATTCTTGTTACACTAAGAATATTTTATTTCGTCATTTCTAGATATTGGAATAGCCACTCTTGTGTGACTCAGTCGAAGAACCATGATTTAAGCATTGTTTACAGTCATACAAAAGGTCGATTAGAGAAACAGCGTTTGCGAACAATTTCAGTTAATTTTCATTTGGAAGATGTAAAACAATTTTTACAGATCCTCGATGATTGTAACGTCTCATAAAATGCAGTAACTGTAGCGTCACATCTAAAAAATTATATACCTGGAAATAGAAATCGTTCATCCAGAAAATTTCCCAGTTTTGTAGTTCATATCTACGTCAATGGGAGGTATTCTATAGTATTGCTATGGCTGAAGAATAAATACTTGAAAACTTTTCCTAAGTGGGAGGTGGATACAATTATTACTAATGTTTTCATTTGTATAATTCAATTGCTGTGACTTCATGTGTGTAATATTAGCACACACATAAACATAATCAGGCAGTTGTTAACAGTTATATTTTGCGTCGTAAATGTCAACAACGGCCTCGGAACATTAAACTGGCTCCAGTCTGTGACCGACAATTTGCAACGTGGATACGTTTCCCTCTTCTTTCAGGAAGATCATTGGATCACTCCATTTTGCCGGAAATAGGTGGTAGCAGCAGAATGCTGTCCGCTCAAAACCATGATAGTAAAGGTTGCCATTAAAAAAATCTTTGAAACAAGATTAATGAGCTACATTGATTTGGTCATATTTATTTGAGCTTTTTTTTTTTCAGGCTATTAAGGAAACCCTTCACCAGTCCTTTCATGTGTTTTCTGCGTGATGATCCAGTTTAAATCGAAATTGGTTGAATATAAGTATGGATGTTTCCAGTACTTTTTCTTCATGTAAATGAAGTAGTAACTGAGTCATCCTTATTTCTGTTTTTAAAAATATACCTAAACAGAAGGGGGACAACGGAAACATGAAATTAAAAATAGAGTATATAGAGTAGTTTTGATACGTTAATTTCTGATGGACAAACTCTAGCTGAACAGGGCGGGAAAGTAGATACAGTGGTGACCTGGCTATCAATAGATCATGAGTAAAAAAAATTAGTCCATTACGTTTGAGTCATATTTTTATTTAAAAACAAACAAGAAATACGCAGTTTTCCAATGAATAAAAATCTTCATGTAGGTGAAAAGTTGTTTTGTTTCTTTATTCGATCAAAAGCACAAAATAAAACCGAAACTTTTTTTTCCCCATATTTTTCTTGTTTCGAAAAGCCCGTAAGTTATTTCAGCATAATCGGATATGCCGTCCTGGGAGTGCTATTTTCAAGTGCCCCGTGATATAATAATCAGCAGTTTTCTCAAGACACTAAAAGGTTAGCTAGCAGTTGGCCAATTATATCAGTAAACGATAGCTCTCGTGAAGAGCCGTTTCGTTTCGTGTATAACACTTTATTTGCTCATATTTTTGCCATAAATTTACAGGGCTACGTGATACTAAACGGCATACTTCTGAACATTGGAAACACTGGATTGTTAGCATAGTTGCTTTGGTCAGATATCAGTTTGTTAAACTGGTGTAACTCACGTTATGATATTGTTTGTCGGCGTTGTCGCGTCATATTGATCATCGTTAAAATGCTGATGTTTCGGTTCCGCATGCTCAGTTATATACATATATATTAAGCAAAAGAAATAACGAATATGTTATGTCTAATCTCAACAGACTGGAAATATTTTTGACTTCGATTGTTTACTTTAGAGTAAAAGCTTGATTATTTCGAAAACGTTCTCGGATATTCTGTTGACGGTCCCGTTGGCGCGTAAAAATTGCTAAACAGCTATCCAAGACAATTTTTTTGAGTATATTATGAAGGATTATGATATATATGTGTGCTTTAATTCTTCCTTATAAACTTTATCATAAATATAACTAGTTAAATTCATGTTTACTCAGTTACTGTTACGAAATATTTATCGAACTTGTTTTGTATACCACCTATTCTGTTTGTGGTTTTCCCAGGGAATCTGTATCTTGATAGCTTGGCTAATACGAGTCGTGCAGTATGGTATGCAATTTTAAATTTTTCAGAAACTCACGAATCTTCAATTTAATTTTTTCGAAGGATGTACAGTATAGTGTAGTTCGTAACTTAAGCAATTGTTACATTTCTATATTTTCGCGAAATCGCAAAATTACTACTCGCAACATCTCATGAACAACACTCAGCGAACATCATTTTCTTACTCTTGTCAACTATTTTTGTTGATATTCACTCGAAAGAATAGGAACCATAGACTAGGTGCTCCTGACCTCTTTTAGTTGAGTTTCTCTCAAGGAAAACTACGTCATACAAGATAATAGATGGTCTGCTTTTAGGGTATTGTGTATTGTAATATGCATTGAAAAGTAATGTGGCTTTCAATACATTACATTTCAGTATTGCGTTCGCATACATTACAAAGTGGACTAGCGCTCGCATTTTTTGTACTATTATTATTATTATAACCTTTTCATCATGTACGTAGTCTCTGTGTTAATTTTCTATTCTTTGTTCAGATGTGATGACTAAAAAATGGTTATATTGATGACTGACTGGTATCTCGTTTGAAAAGAGAAACTTAATTTAACAATGTATTTTTTATCAGATTCAATCAAAGCTTCCCATATAAGCTGCCGTGGTATTAGTTTCTTACGTAAGATTCTGTTGCATTAAGGGGGAAGGTCCCCAGATAATGATTAACTTGTACGCGTTCTATGTTAGAGTTCCAAGAACCGATTATGAGTTAGACCTGCCTATCTTCAATGTTGAGACACAGTTGTGACACACAGAAATGAGTTCCGATACACTAACAATGCTTCTCCTAGCAGGAAGTCACCAGACACCCCTTGCTGTGCGTAAAGTTAAGTAATACTATAGTGTATTTTAATTCTGTTAAGCACTAGTTTATAAAGGTTACACCTTAAAACATTTTCATATTGAAGAAGTATTTAAGTCTTGAGAAACTTAAATCTTACAAGTAAACCTGTCGATGCTTCAACTGCTTTTTCGACCAGACTTGCTAGAGATATAGGGTACATCAGGAAACTACCAGAAAGCATGATTAAAAATTCTTTCATCCGTAAAGACGGTTCAGTAGCCAAAAGTTCAGAATATGTACTTATAGTGTGATTTAAGGTTAATGTAAAGCAACGATGTCCAACAAAAGATGGCAGCACTACCTCCGTATATGTCTAATGTATTTTCATTGTTACATGAAATTTCATTGCTGCTCCTACAAATTCAAGCCTAGAGAGTTCAAACTTTCAGGGAAGAAAATTATGATCGATATCGATTTTTAATTTTCTTTTTTGTTTATTGTTAAAAGAGCTTCATTGTTATAGGTTTTGATATTCACAACAACATTGAATCGATTTCAACAATGAAGGAAAACGAAAAAACAGGCATCGATCATGCACTTGAATTGGTTATGAATTGTCTTTCCTGAAAGTTTGAACTCTCTAAGCTTGAATTTGTAGGAGCAGCAAGGAAATTTCGTGCAACGATAAGAATACTTTAGACATATACGGAGATAGTGCTGCCATCTTTTGTTGGAGATCGTTGCTTTACGTTATCCTTAAGTAGGAAAACACACGTTTATTTGTAAAATGCTTGAAATAATGGAGTGGGTTCGATTCCCGACTCTGCCAAAGAAACTTTTCTAAGGCGCGAGGGTCTGGAACGGTGCCCACCCAGCATCGTGATGCAATTGGGGAGCTACTATGAATAAAAGACAGTGGCGATCATAGGTGAGAGCTTCTGCTCTCCTCTCCCAACACTTCTGGTCATCGTGGGAACAAGACCAGCTCCTCCCTCCAGGAGAGACATCATCTAGTAGTGGATTGAATATGGCTGTGAATTATTATTATTATTAAATATACACAAATAATTATTAGGTTAGTGAGGTGGCTTTTAGAGAGCACGTTTATCATGGCCGCCATCTTGAATTTTACTCGATTTTTTTTAATAGGAAGGGGGTCATGTAACATATCAATCTAGGCTAGAATTGTACCAGAAATACGTTGAAGTCAGTGTTGCCATAAATAAATATTTTTTAGAGAAATAATGAGATGTTACATGAGGATGCATAGTTGATTGAAAAGCCTGGAAATCCTGTTTTTCGTGAAACAGTGCAAGAAATTGAAACCTAATGCACAAGTAATGAGCACTGCGTAGGTGGTCCCCAATAATAATTACTTGTACATTATGTCTTCATTTCTTGCACCGTTTCAAGATGAGCAGAGTATTTCCAGACTTTTCAGTCAACTAAGCATACTCATGTAACATCTCGTTATCTCTCTCAAAAATACATTTATGGCAAAACTGACTTCTCCAATGCATTTCTGGTAAAGTTCTAGCCCAGATTGATATGTTACATGACCACCTTCCTATTTAAAAAAAAAATGAACAAGATTCAACATGCCGGCCAAGACAAGCGTGCGTGCCCTCTAAAAGAAAGCGCATTGACTCGGTATCCATTCATGTATATTTGTTTACCATTGTTTCAAGCATTTTACAAATGTGTTTTTTCCGACTTAGATTTCACTATAAGTACTTATTTTTTATGAATCAGACTTTTCGGCCACTGGACCCGGCTTTATGGACAAAGCACTTTTAATCGTGCTTTCTGGTGGTATCCTGGTGTACCCTACTCTTGTACCAAGTTTGGTCGGAAAAAATCTTGCTATAAATAACTACTAAGTTAGTTGTTTTTTGTTTTGTTTTTTTCGTATACCTTAACCAGTACAAACTAAATTAAAATTCACAAATAAGGTAAAGGCACCAGTTCTCGTCACTGCTCCAGTAGTCGTCATGTTTTAACTAAACGTGTAAAAATAAGAACAGCTTCCATTGTTTGGTGACAAAAACAGACCAATTTAGCAGTCATAATCTTGTACGTAAATTGCACCATAAATATGTTCATTGCGTCACTTCGTTTACTAGAGATGTCTTGTGTGGGGGCGGAAAGTTCGTACTTCCTGCTATTTTCGAGGTCTTGTTACTAAAAAGTATTAAGCAAGTGAACATTAAAAAATAAGCATTGAAGTTTTAGGTATAAGTACCTGATGTTTACATATGCATAAAATGTCTCTTTAATGATCAAATTAACTGTCAGATTAAAAGTTTGCGTGCCTTGACTGGGACTTTCTCTACATTGGGGGGGGGGGGGGGGTGAATACTAGTGAAAAATTGATACCTAAGTTTTTTACTCCAGAAAGTGTTAAATTTAATTTAATGTGATGCCAAACTTATCATAAACATTTCATGGTGATAACCTCACTCTGTCCAGTAGTCATGGGTGACGAGTATTGGTACATCGTAGTGACGACTACTGGTTCAGAATGTACATGAATAAAAAATATAGGTTTAGGAATATTACCCGATTAAATTAAAAATGAGATTGGTGTTTCAAGCTAAACACTAGAGGAGTTGTCACGTTCTTCATCCATCCAGGTCAAATAATTCGACTTTATAAAAATGAAACATTTCAAGAATCAAATTTGTAATATACATAAGAATAATACCGAAGATTCTTCTAGTAAGCTCTTCTCCATGCTCCGTTCTTCCTAACGAAATATTCTAGGATTTAAGTTTACCAAGATACGTTTTAGTTCATTTCACTTAGAGTTATCAGCCCTCAGAATTGTACTCTGAATTTGGAAACATCCTATAACAATATTCCACGAAGTATGAGACTTATTTTGGAGCCGCATTCGCTCAATGGTAGAGCGCTCACCTCTCGTCCGTGGGGTCCCCGATTCGATCACAGCTCGTGCCATGTGGGCTTTGTGGTGAACAAAAACCGTGTGCGTAGTTTTTCTCAGAGTTCTCTCGTTTCCTTCCACTTCCTTCATTCCACGAATTCTCCCATCATCATCCATTCGGTCTGATTCGAAGTTGCCTAAAAACCTTAGATAAAATTGAATTCAATGAGAGCTGTTTAATGCAATCAAATCTATAGTGGATATGCAGCTGCCCATTTTTATTCTTCAGCATGCATGTAGGTAAACTTCATACTTCCATTGAGTAAAAATTGCTTTTGAGGAATTTGTGAAGAAACTAAATAATTTTATACTAATACAAATACACAAAGGAGGTAATGTTAGGAAACAATTTTTGTTTTGTAAACAATAGCTGGATTTTCTGTTTTCTGTGTGTTCGTTTTCATATGTATTACAAAAATAAACATATTTGTAATACAAATTGTATACTTATAATGTGAATTTGGTTCGTACATTCTCTTGTAAAAATCGCGTGTAATATGAAATGAACCAATCAAAAAATAGTTGGTTAAAATTCTAGGTCGATCAGTTTGGTTTTGGTTTGTATCGTAAGAGCCTATCACATACGGACTGAAAGGTGAATTCCAAGCTTACATATGATTCAAATCACAGAATTATTAAAATTAAAGCACTTTGTTTCTACTTTAAAAAAAAAAAAAAAAAAAATCAACCTTGGTTTTGACTTTTGATGTAAAAGAACTCGTTTCGTAGAATATGCGAAAATATTATAAGAAATTGACAGAATTCTGCAAATGGCTTCGTCTGGTATTTCTTGACTGATTTGTTCGCTAGAAGTAGTAAAATGTTCACAGCTGTTTTTATCCGTTCTCTCGCTAAGTAACTCTTATTCTTAACTTTCAGTGACGTGGATCTTGATGGTCAAGGGCTTTCGTATCACACCAATTCAGGAAGCTCATCTAATTCCAGTTTGTCAAGGTATGTACCATAAGTTCTTGTTATTCATAATTAAGTGTGTATGTTCCTGCCATCGATTGCCAATTTTGGTTTTTGTGTTTTTTGGTTTAAATGAAATAAATAAATAAATATTGATTTTTTTATTGTGATAGTTGTGAACAGTAAGACAAGCTTCAAGTGTTTTTGAATTTAAACATTTAAACGAATTGATGCAATGGCTTAGATAATGAAGTGTTTAGCGATGTGTAATTGTGTAAGTTAACTACACATTAATAACAGTTTCAGTTCTGCATAACCGAGGGGAAGTTACAATTTTGCACGTGAAACATTCCTGGCTATTCCAGAGAGAGTGATCATCATTGATTTACAACGAGAATATTACATGCTTATTTATTATTTTATTTATTAATAACTTCAAGTTATAGTATAGCAGAAGTCTCAGTTGTCAAAGATTTTATTAATAGTATCTGTATCGTATTTGTAATTCATTAAATTAGGCTTTGCTTCCGTAAATTAAATAAAGGAACTATCAGTCTTATCTATAGAAATAAGTGTTACATGTTAATGGAATCTACTGTCCATTTACGTACAGTAGTGAAACAACGTGTATTCATATTTTGTAATATATCCTTTATTATTTTATACAGTTTTGCGTCACATATTGTGGGCATCATAAAAATCAGTCATAAATAAATTATAATGTACCATGTTTTGAATACACAGTGTTTTTATTACAATTGGCTTATACACGAATAATGGCGTTTACTTTTAGTTTGCTATTGTTTTCTAATACTTCGTTTCCAAGTAGTAGTAATACTACTTGAAATTATTCACGCATTTTGTTTTGAAAATAGGTAAAGTTTACTTTTGATATTCGTGTTTAATTCTTTTTCGATAAATAATTTTTCATTTCAAGTTTGATTTTGAGTAAGGAAACGGTTAGTTGAATTATTATGTGTAGCGAATTTCGAAGTAAATTTTATATTTTCTAAAAAGAGGAAAATATCATTGCTGCATAGAACTGAAGTTTACAGAAACGGAAAAGCAGAAAGATTATTTTAAAACCGTAATCTAGTATAGAACAGTTAAAACGTTCTAAAAGTTTCTAAAAGTATAGGGCAAGTTGGTGACGAACCACGTATTCGAAGGCTTATGCCAACAATAATGGAACAAATTGAATAATACGAAGTGCTTTGATCATGTCTAATAGACAGAGGATAATGAGAGTGGTAGCGACTGAACTGGACATGAGGGAAGTGTGTGCCGAAAAGTCCGTTTCCTGAATAGAAGGACGCCTGGATGACCTCCATAGGTGTAGTCACAATGTGCCATTTTTTGTTAACGAGTAATCATAGGACCTGCTTTGATCACTATTCGAAAATCCAGGATCGGTAGAGCCGGGAATGACACACACAAAGTTCACCTACATCCAAAAGAATGCTGGTAAAACAGATCAGAAATCGTAGGTGTTAAGGAAAGACTTGAGCGTAACCGACCATACATTCCTGACAACTAGTTGCATGGTGGTATTGCGTTCTGTAGTTTCTCGGCGTCATTGTTCTACTTCAAAGAACATCGTTGTTGTATCTCATCTTCCCTATTTAAATTATCTCTGTCCGTGAGTTGATCACTTTCATATGAATAAGAACATCGAAAAGAGTTGTGACCTCACCAAAGAAGTCATCCAGCACACTACAGAAATGGCAGAACTCCTCTATCGGTGTTTGTTTGTGGAAGGAAGTACCTTCGATGGGTGCTTTTTGGAAACGTTTGTGAGTAATTTATTCTAGTTACTTTTGAGATCGATCTTATTTAACTTTGATAACAAAAGTAGTTTGCAAAAGCTCTGTTTTCTTCGCTGCTAATTATTTATAGCTGTTTTTCATATGTTACTAACTGATACTTTTCATCATTGTAGGAGTTCGGAAAGTCCTGTTAACTCCCTGGAAACAGTTAACGCAACTTCACGTACTACAACGACGGCGACAGAGACTGTTTCCTCTGGTGTAACGTTAACTCCAAGTAATACACAGTGGGATAGCGATATTGAAGCTGAACCCGATCCTCCAGATTGGACACGTGGTGTTAGTGAAGAACAACTTAGACCACTAACAAAACAACAGAAGAAGAGACTAGAAGTTATTAATGGTAAGCTCATCTAGAAGTCGAAAACCTACTAATTAATTGTTATCGTGTCTTCATTTCTTTAAACCCTTGTAGCTAGTCGATTCTTCTCCTTTTTTCGATTGAGCATTGTTCACTCATGGTTAGAAGTTCAGCTGGTAATAAGGCTTTCGTTTTATTCGTATCGAAAATATTTGTGTAGTAAGTTCTTGAAACTCCAGTTTTTCAAAATTTCTTCTAAGAGAAATCCAAGGTGCATGCCAAAAATTTAGTGTTGGCTAACTACGAGTTGAGTTGTTTGGTCTTGTCGCAGTTCACATCTTCGGACTAATGGTTAGAATTGTAAGTAGCTATAGCGATTCTTCGTTGTATACAACCATAGATACATTCTCCCCACTATTTTCATTAAGGATATTTTGTCGTTTTTAAGTCGCCCTTGGGCTTACCTACGAAGAATAGGGAAGTGTTATATCTACCAGTTTGTTGAAGTCTGTGATTTGGAATGTACAAGCAAATGGTAATCATACGGTGACTAAAGGAAATTATTATTAGTCACTATTAATGATTAATATGACTGACTAAATACTTCATTATTATTATTAAGTTCAATGTGAGGATAAAGGAGAATAAGGAAACAATTAAGAAGTAAGTCAGCCAAACGGCGAATAATACAAACAATTGTCTTGAGGGTTGCTAACAGTTCAAAATCATTATTATTTTCAATTCAAAGTAGTTTCAATATGGGGCCCGACCATTTTAATATCTAGCCACGTGACATTTCCTTCATTTCTGGGTGGTTTGGAGATGCAACACATATAGGCACAGCTTGGACAAAAGTTTTGACGCGTATCTACAACTGACTTTTCTTACTTCAAATATAAATATATTGAAATATCGTGTATGTTTATTGATTTGCAGGGATATGCAAACTCGCAATACGCACTTTTGTGCAAATTATTGGCCAGATATATAGCTAAGTATGGGTGATACTTGAAAGAATATCATTTTTCAAATACCGTACCAAATTGCATTCCTTCGTTTTATCCCGAAGAGGTATATTTTTCATCCAATGTGAAGCTTTAATATTGAGTTTAATAGATGTTACACATGGGAGGGACATCTCCGCGAATTAGAACAATATTGCCATGTTTTGAAATTGGAATTGATTCAATACATTTTGGATACTTTTGATATGCCGGTAAACACATATGATCAAGTTTATATTGTGTAGTATAGTTAGCAATTAAAATATTGTAGTAATTAAAATTTTTTTTGTGCAATTTTAGAAATTGTTTATATCTTTCCTCGTATACTCCTGGATCTTATCCTTCTTCGTCTCTTGCTGTTTCCTAGCTGGTGTGGTAACGCTCATCTAAATTTAAGCAATATTGAGAATGCGAGTTGGGTAGCTGTGTTAATTTGACTCTGTTTATAGACTAACCAAGAGTCAAGCAAATATTTATGTCCGGAAAATTTTTGCATTCTCTTAGAAACTACTAATAAAATATATAAAACATTGATTCTGAGGACAGGTAGAATACGTAGAAATTACGTAGAACTCATGACAACGAGTAAATTCCACGAATATTGAACAAGTTGATCATAGTTTCAGATTAGTGGTTAATTGGTTTATGGATTTAAATATATATGTGAGAATATTATGGGAACTCTATTGGGGAAGAATGTTCATAGATAGGCGGTGGACGACCCTAACAGAGCAGCATCGATTGTAATCACTTAGGGTCAGTTCTACAATCGACCGCTAAACTTATAGTCAGCGCTAAGTTGAGGCCAACTCTCATTTTGCGTACTTTCATTGGCCGAAATCAGAATTGGCCTCAACTTAGCGCTGACTAGAAGTTTGGCGGTCGATTGTAGAACTGACCCTAAGACTCGGTAAGTTGAACTCATGCATTATACGGGCAAAATACAAATCTACATTGGAGTTTAAAAAATAGTAAAACTAATTTTTATATTATTACGAAAAATAGCTTACAGTTCCTTAGAAACTAGCCTTGTTTCTTGTTCCCTGTAGATAAAATTTCGTAATTATCAGGCGGCTTCAAATATGAACTTCCTACCATTCAGGTTTAATTTTAAGATTTCTTCTAAATATAAAATGCTTACTTGAGCGATTTTCTTTTCAGACATGTATTACATTCTCATCCATCAACTAGTCGTAGGTACCGCACCACTACACACCTGAAGGAGAACTTGTTCTTATTACACTCATTATTGTTGTAAATTATAATATAAGATTAGATCTAAATATGTGGCTGTTTAAATGAGCCTAGTAATTACGAAATATTACATAAGGAAACTTTTTAGATTTCTAAAAAATTAAAAACTACTTACATAGATAAATTATAACTTGTTATAGTATTTGTTATTGCTTGAACTACAATTCCAACAGTAATTTGAACTGTAATTTTCTTCTTTATGGTTTCTTTGATATGTTCATGTAAATACTAAATACTGTAATTGGTTCTTACTAACGTTGATGAACAGTCTCAAATGGTTAAGAAAAATGTTTCACTTTCCTAATGTTCCGAGAGCAATGTCCGCTCCCATGATCGCAGAAATGGAACGCCTAGATATTTGGTGTAAGAAGTGTAATTGGAGAGTGAAAACAAGAAAAAGAGGACTAGTTATTATGCATGGCGTTAAGAAGGTGTGGAGCCAGATACGTAATTTGTGAAGAGGTTAAAATTCAGGTGGTAATTTACCAAAGGCAACATTGCGATAGCCGAACTATGCCAGTGGATGACCTATTGTGTCTTGGGACCAGGGCTAGGAGAGTATGTTTTCTGAAAAAGGTTGAGGCTATATGGAAGCACCCACGGTTTGTGTTAGAATAGGTTTTTATTATTATTATTTATTAACAAGCCTTATGCGTACTGACAGGAATCTTCCAATATGTTTTGTCGTAACTGCATATGCCTTCATACACATCTGAATGTTGCTGTGAAACAATTCTTAAAGGCGGTGAAAGACTTTTCAGAACTAATGCGGGAATTCAATTATGATTTTGAAACACCTTTACTAAAATTCGTTATGGAATGCGTGAAAATTTATATACACTAATGAATTTAGGGTTTGCAGTGTCCATTTTTGGAGTTTTATTGAGATTGAATTTGGCAGAGTTTTACCATTTTTGTAATTAGTATTTAGTGTAGCCATTTTTGATAGTGGTGAAGAATCTCTTCTTTATCTCACTTTGTAAATCCTGGAGATTGGATCAAAGTTTGTACGCTCAAATCAAAAAGTTCTTCCAGACGTTGCATTTTGAAACTGATGAATGGCTTGATCGTTTATAAATGTATACCGTTCTGGCGGACGATTCCCTGTAAACTTTGGTATGGAATGTATAGTTTTCTCTGTATATTGTTGAAGTCTAAATAACTAAAAAGTACCAGAGGTTTCTTTCTTGTGGATTAATCGCAGTTTGGGGTAATAATTACTAAGGCCGTTAAAAGAAAATTGAATTAATTTTCAGACTGATGTATTCCAATATTGTGATAAGCAAATCGTAGATACCTTACACATTGTAGCGCAGGATTAATAAGAGTAAGGTTTCAACATGATCCATAACTGTTTGGCTATTGGAGAGCCCTCTTTTGCAAATTTTAGCAAACATTCTTTTTGTATGTATTTTTTTTTTCAAACTGGAACACTATTTGTTATATATTTCTACTAGGTTAATGGTTTCTTCTGTTTGGCTGGTGGAATATCTATTTTTAGCCAAATACATCCTTCTACATGAGGTGGCTAAATCTATCGGAATGAAGATGGCAACATCTGTGGACGCCATCTCCTTGTTCTGCGTTAACTGTTGAACATATTTAGAATTTTACGTCATGGCTGTTGACTGAATTTAAACGTATAGTTTTCACTCTGCAATATTCTGGTCAGAAATTCGTCTAGTGTATTTATTGGTCCTTTCGTCTAGAGATAATGGGACAAAGTTGTTTTAGGTTGTATTTTCTCTTTTACCAATCTGACTAGTATGTTGATAATGTTATTGGGTAGTTCTGTATAATTGTATCCTGAAATAATATTTTCCATTTTTCGCTCTCTCTAATATTCTGTGGATATTTTGACAGCTTTGCCACTTTTAATACACCAGCACAAATTGAATTGTAACCACTTATG
Organism: Lepisma saccharinum; assembly: GCA_022664845.1. Classification (NCBI taxonomy): domain Eukaryota; kingdom Metazoa; phylum Arthropoda; class Insecta; order Zygentoma; family Lepismatidae; genus Lepisma; species Lepisma saccharinum. Next base: position 30,307 of record JAGDQP010010693.1, read on the forward strand.
GAACTCGCGGGATAATTTCCGTAGAGTTTGATCATGGCGCCAATTGTGATGGCCGTTCAAAGAATGGCCTAATGTAAGAGTGCACTGTTGTCTAAACTTTTCTGATGACTGTATATCTGGTACGAGATGGAAGGCATTTTCTATGGCGCATACGAAGTCATCTGTTAATGGAGTGCGGTTGGAGCGCAAATTTTAGACCTTTACTGAACAGCGGTAAAAATTTCTTGTGGTTGTTGTGTTTAGTGAGATTGTGAACCAGATCGTGTAAGGATTGTGGGTTATGTTTTGGAGGGTCAGAAATTTGTAGTATTCTGATGCCTGTGATCTTTTTTAGTTTCCGTATTTTGACTTTGTTTTGTCCTAAACCCCGCATGTACAAGGGGTTCAAAAGTGTTCCAAAGGAACCGTAGTATGTTGGAAATAAGATCAAACCTCAGGCTGTTACGTTGTTGGTACAATTGGGTAATATTTCTGCGCTTACTAACATGGCCCATACAAAATAAAAGTTTACCAACGCCGGTAAGTACAAATTACAGCATTTGTTTAGTTTTAAGTGCATCATGATTTCTTTAAATACTATATAGTTATGGTACTGAAATAATTTTGTCATTTCGTATGTGCTAATACTTTTTTAACGATTGTTTCTGTAATTATTTTCAGAACTTTTCCATACAGAACGCTCTCACGTGCGTAATTTGAAAGTTTTGGACCAAGTTTTCTATAGGCCGATGTCAGAAAGCCAAATTCTTCCACAGGATCAGATTAGTCTATTGTTTCCAAATCTTGATGAAATGTTAGAAATTCATAGTAGGTTCAATAATGCCATGAAAGTCAAACGTCAAGAAAGTCCTCTGGTGGGTGATATAGGAGATTTGTTACTTAGCATGGTAAGTACAATAATTTAAATTACCTTTGTGTATATTACGTATTCAATAACACCGATAAAATACGTAATGTTTTTTTCTGACGTTAATGTGTAGGTGAGATATGCCTAAGTGACGATTAGTTGGGAGTATTGGTGTCTGCTAATGTATATGTCACTCCGTAAAATACTCCTTTTTCTGTGTATGAACATAATTTTGTTCGTGTGGAAAGGAAGTATTATGAGAGGAAAATGTTTAATATATTGGACCAAATTCCGTAGTTTTTAATTCGTCAACCTACTGTCCTATATTTAAAAAAAAATCAAGAGTACAACTGCTTCTTAAAACTGTCTTCATTAACTCGAAACGAAACTTTTTCAATATAATTCTGATCTTAATCTCCCATTATTAGTCATTTAGAACTATTTTAATGAAACCGAAACTTATTTTAACTTGAAAGAAAAAGGAGAAAAAAGTTCTGAACCTTGTGTTTTGTCACTATATTATAAAGGATCATAATGGCGTTGACATTGTTTCCTGATTTCACTTACATCGTTAAGATTATTTCAGGAAAGGAATTGGCTGCCATATTTTATTCCTATCCTTCAGTAATTGTATTTTGACGAAATTCGGAAGTAGATTAAGGGACTTTTGATACTTTCATATCAGTCGACGCTGAACAGTAATGTATCTCATGACACGTTTCTGGTCCTTCCTGACCTACTTTTCGTTAGTAACACCTCGTGCATAGAGCCGATATCCTTAATATCCTTGTGTTTTTCCCTTAGTTACTTTTCTAGGTTTCTTCGATCTTGAAATGGGCGATTATAAAATTATATTGGGAGAAAAATTGCCAGTTATCTAGCAATGATTCTAACCTAAAGCTTGAACGTAACTTAATCATCAGTCTTAAATTTCGACAAATCTATCATTGGTACCTTAACCACACTTTTTTATGTATTTCGCAGGAATAATACATTTTACATAGCCCGTAGTCCCAAAATAAATACTTTAAGATTAATTCTACTTATCAGAATTCCCGTGGATATTGCAAGGAAATTACTTTCTCTCAAGTATTATATTTGAATATTTCAAAGCCAGGCATATTCTTTTCTTGCCAGCCGTTTATGAATCAAAGCATTTTTATCATAACCTGTTCATTATTGGATTAGTATCGCTTTTAAACACATCCATAACAGTTGCCCAAATTTCTTTCGACGATGGTGCACGTACGAAACAAAATTGTCAGCTTTCATTTCTGGATAGACGTCTTAATTGCTGTTTAAAGATATGACATCACTGAGCTCTTGAGCTTCTGTAGTACAGTAGATTTTACTGTACTACTGTAGATACATATTTTACTGACATCCGAAAATTCCGTACTGCCGTTCCGTTCTTTTTAAATCGTGGCAGGACAACAAGATTTCCTTCTGCAGGTGTAAATCCAGAGAAGGCATAGTTTAAAGTAAGTTTTCAGAGAAATTCAAACTTCTCAGTATCGCTTCCAGAGTATTTTTTAAAGCAATTAGTGTGATTTTCGGAAACGGATTATACTGTTGTACATAATCAGCTTCTTGGATGTAGCAAACTATTGCAACAAGGGGAGATAGTATCTCCCAATATCTTCAGTCTAATTTTCTTTTAGTATTAACATTTTGGGCGGGGGCGGGGGATCATTCTTGGCAAGTTTCAGAATGATGATGTTGCATCCCTTCACGGAGAAAATTATTGGATTCGATTTTAAAAAAATAAAGCTGATGATTTTGACCAAAAGAAAAAAATCCAAACAAAGTATAGCATATGTCTATTCTTCGAGATAGAATAGTGTATTGTAATTTGAATAGATGTCATGTGGATTTCACTGGAATGTTTTCACTATAGTAACGGTAGTACACCAAAGATATATTTTCGTAAACTGAATTTTCTTAGTGTCAAAATTGCTTTCTTTCTTTTAGTTCTATGAAGTTCATCCTTTCAAAACACTTTCTATCACTAATTTCAGTGAATTGTCTCCCAGCAGATTATGCATATTTCTGGTAGTAAACGAAACTAAGTTCGAGCAAATTAATACTACTGTTTTCTACTGCGTAGAGAGCTTATAAACAAACACAAACGAATATTAAATTAATATTAATAGCTTCTTCTGGTTGGTTTTTATAACTATCAGATCAACTGTGTGCAGTCTTGAAATGTATGGCAGAACTACTTCAGCTTGATCTTACAACTAATTTCAGAAAATTAAGTAAATGATATAATATTTTGATACACTAACATAACTTTTATTACCCTCGAATAACCGATAAATAATTTTTAGCAGTGTGTTTTGGTTTAGACTGATACTTAATGATAGAACGTCCAAGCATTTGTCTGCCGACAGGACGCGAACCATTCATTTTCACAGTTTCTGTACGTATTGCCATAGACTAAATAATAAGATAGACTTATCCCGCCTACATATTTTCGTCTGCGCTAAGGAGCACGTGATATTGAAGCCTGCCGCTAGAGGACTCTAGCGACACATTCAGTCGCTGGTTCTTTCCAGTAGTAGCTACCAGAGCTACTAAACGGCAGCCTTCAAAATCACATGCTCTTAAGCAAAAACCATTATTTTTAGCACAGACGAAAATAGCTAAGCGGTATAAGTTTATATTTTTATTTAGTCTATGGTACTACCCGTAGGACGCTTGAACGTTATATTATTAATCTTGCATTCGTCTCGTTATTATAAATTTTTATATGTAGCGTAATATTTAAGAACAATTCTTTTCTATTATTATTATTCTGTGAATGATTAACTTTTGTCGTATTTTGCCTCTTCTAGTTCGATGGACCTGCTGGGGAATCATTTCAGAAAGCTGCAGCGACATTTTGTGCTCGTCAGCAGATAGCATTAGAATCGTTAAAAGAAAGACGAAGAAAGGACCAAAAATTAAATAATTTCCTGAACGATGCGGAAGGGAATCCAATGTGTAGAAGACTACAGTTAAAGGATATCATTCCAACAGGCATGTTGAGACTTACGAAATATCCGTTGTTGTTCGAAAACTTAGCGAAGTATACACCGAAGAACAGTGATGAATACAATAGTGTGCAGCGAGCTTTGGAAAGAAGTAAAGAAATATTAAACTATGTAAATCAGGCAGTGAAAGAAGCTGAGGATCGCCAAAGACTAATAGATATTCAAAAGAAGTTGGACAAATCAGCATTTGAAAAACTGGAACATCCTGTAGCAAACGAATTTAGGGTAAGATATCAGTGTTCAGTGCAAGTGAAGTGAAATTGAAGTTCATTGTTGGTTTTCAATTTTTTAAAAAAAAGTCATAAGTGCCTTTTTAGTAAATATCTTAATATTTTACGTTTAGGTCATCCTAAAATGATTGTTGAAAGTGTACATTCTGATTATTGTAAATTAAACATAATTTTGATCATAAGTTTCATGTAAAACTCTGAGACGAACCTAATACATCTCTTCTGCGTGGATGATAAATATATGTGGATATTCATTTATTTGCCACTAGTTTTCTATGTAGAGTAATGATGAGGTGGCTTTTACATTGAGAATTCTAACCTTGTGAAATAAGCTTCCAGGTATTCTATAGAAACTGAATTATTTGCGTAACACAGTTGCATTGCAGGTTATTCCAAAATTCTTGCCATACTTTGTAATATGAATATTCCGATTTTGATAAGGTGTAAATAAGAAGTTCGTTCGATTTCAGTCACAAATTCATCAGGAATTCTATCAAGAAAAAATGTACTGACAAGTTAATTGAAGAAAACTATTACATTGGTTCCATAAGTAGTTTATAATGCTCCATTGCTCAGTGGCCATATTCATTGTTCTATGTGTAAATGCTTATTTTTTTTCCCAGTCCAGCCGCCATACAAAACAAGATAAAGTATCAAACTGGCTTGCGGACTTTGTCTTTTGGTACATAAGATTGCAAATCAGTCAGAAGTGAGATAATGTGAATAAGATATATATAATATAAAAGATAGAGAAATCTACAATTGCTGAATACGTAGCCTAATCAGAATTAACTCAAATTCTTTATTGCATAGGAACCTGGACATAGAATACTAGACTCTCGTCAAATAGTGAAGTAGCATTACTACAGTGTATTCTAAGCAAGTTCGCAGCCTTTTCTCATTATATAAATTGATAGCAGTCCCAAGTGTAGAAAACCCAGTATAAGGATTTCCGATGTAATATTAGCTACACACATTATATATCAAACAAATACCATAAAACATATTAGCAGTCGTGTAGGTCCTTTTGAGCTTTTAGTACCATTAGCTAACTGAAAACAATGAATAGAATTCGCATTTAAACATGGCCACAATAATTAGTTAACTATACTCTGAGATATTTTCAGATATATTCCTTCTGTCAGCCGCAGTTCACCATTTATACTCATAAGCTTCATTTGCAAATGGACTACAATAGAAAAATCGGTTTGACAATGTCAAGTTCATAGTTAGCGCTAGAGAAACAAAGCAATAACGAAAGTAATATCTAAAAAAAAAAAATTCATGGGTGCCAGTTCAGCAGAATCATAAAAACCATTTTTAACCTGATTCCACCTTATAACAAGAAGTAATTTTATTAGTAAAATAATTCAAAATATAAAGAATAGCAGGAGTTGCTGTGAAATATGGTTTTCGATTAGTTTGAAGATCGATAAATCAGCTACTACATAGAAATTTCGTTGTACTTTTTTAAAGGCTAAATTTACCAGTTTTAACAAATACCCTGCTTTGCAACCTAGTAAGCAGATTTCAGTTGTTCATTTTTGACATGTAAAAATGTGCTAAATTTCGTGTTCTGTTTGCTGGGATTTAATCAGAGTTTGTACCAAAATTCCTCGTGGTTGTAATTACCAATGTCTTGTTTACTTTTTCAAACTATACATTGACGTGATATTAATCATCTTTTACAGATAGTACCTAACATCCAGTGTATCTTGCTTAAGGAGGAACAATCCTCGTTTAAAATATATGTATATACGTGCATGTTCACGAATTGTCAAAATGGAGTGTCAATTTAATGTTTCAGTGTGTGTGCGTTTTACTGTGTTTCATTCAAAAATTAGATTGGTTATTCTTAACTAGAGAAAGTGTAACAGTTGTCGCATGACTAACGTAAGCGTGACGTCACTGTTTTAAAGAACTTCTCTAATTTCTGAGTTAATCCTAACTAAAATCATATCCTATCTGGAGGACGAGAGAAAATGAAGTAAACTAAACTATATTTAAGAACACCACTTTGATTTAGTAGAACGCTATCAGGTTTTGCGTATTTGTAACTCTGAATGAATATAATAACTACCAGACTTCTATGTGATCTGCACAAAGCCAATAAAACTCGTTGGAGGTGATTATCGCATTAGATTCATCAAGTCGAAAATTTGATTAATTTAAATTTATTCTTTGACATTTCACGTAACAATATGAAATGCACACAAAACTAAACAGCGGGCTTTGAATTAAGAAATCCTGTTTTTTCATGGAAAGCAATTAATTGGTAAATGTTAAGGTTGAATAGTCTGTGTATTGTAAATGCTGAATTCTTAGTTAAAGAGCGTAAGTTGTAATGTGTAAGCATTGTATGCCAATAGATTAACTTAATTGTAGATGAACATTGTAAAGTTAGCCATCTCAGCATAAATTCAATTTGTATATAAGCATGTCGCAGGAAGAAACAGTGGAATTCAAATTATGTAAATAAGTGTCAGTCTCCAGTTTTCTTGTAATAATAAGATTGCAATGTTACATTGTACTAAGGTAGCGTGTTGTATTGGAGATCGGGGGAAGGGGGTCCTGTGATAGTTGTCGGTGATTCAGACGCTAAGATTTCAGTCAAACTAGATATTGGATCTGCTGGTGTCTGATAATTAAAAAATACTAAAAATATGCTGGTTGCTAATGTGGGCCTTTTCATCTCAAATCGGGCAAAGGGGTGTCAGGTGACCATGAGCAATATCGTTCAAAAAAATATATGTGAAAGGCCCATGTGTGTAATGAACATTCCCAAGATATTTCAGAAAAATATCCAATGGGGGCAATGATATCCACATTCCAAGATGGCGTCGCGCCCCGAAAATGACACCAATGAAAATACAAGAAATCAGCCATAACTCAGGAACCGTTACAGATACAGCAATGATTTTTGCACCGTTGCAAAGCTAATTAAATCTACATATAGTTGTGGGAAGCACGTTGCAGTACAGCGAAAGGAATTGTGGATATTAAGGAAAATGTCGGAAAAAAGATGCAATTTTCAAAAATCAATAACTCAAAAACCCCACCCTCAATTTTTTT